>JADBJO010024171.1:2500-17500 GCA_016801955.1 Conus betulinus
TCAGACGGGATAATGTCTTTCTCGATTTCTTGCCGCACTTCTTTATTGGTGGATGGTTTCTGTAGGGATGCTTTTGAATTTGCAGTAATTTTCATTTCAAAGTATGGGATTTCTGTTAAATCTTAGAGAAAGACAGATGGCATACTTTGCTCATTTTGAAACTTAGAGGGATGTGATTGTTGTTTAACTGGTCTTGATTTTAATGATGCCTGGCCCATTATAGCGCGATTATATGAGTTGGAACTGTCATTTCTCACAACGGTTCATCGATAATTGAAGCTGTTTACTATTTCAACATTTAGTTTTATTTTTAAATCACCAGCCTGTTACGCCATTGATGTCACTGGCAAAATGAAAGGGTGGCGAGGGTCTTGCTTCCAATGCTCAACATTCTGAGGTCGTCTTCTACTCACTCAGTCAGTTGAGTAGATACTAGCAGTTATGCAGAATCACTCACCTAGCCAACCATTGTAGAGGACTGGGCCAGAAGCTCTCTCATCAAGCTGTTGTCTATCCCTGGCAAAGTTCCAGCCGGGTTTATACTTCCTCATGCTTGCCCATGAGGCTACTGTGTAAAAGACATAGTGATATTTTCTCCTGGATTTTAACGGTGCCCTTGTGGAGAAACAGTTAAAGCAAACATTAACAGTCATATGAAAATGATCCCATCAAATCTACTATCACCTCACGAATTCAGCACTGTAACGAGTCCGAATGCACTGCAGCAGGCGACATCAGTTATAGCTGATTTCCTCATCATGCACACTGCAACCTACACGCTAGTCATTTAGTGGGACAGTCTGTTATAATTATAGTGGAAATGTGTACATGGGCGCGCACGCGCGCTTGTGTGTGTGTGTGTGTGTGTGTGTGTGTGCGTGTGTGTGTGTGTGTGTGTGTGTGTGTGTGTGTGTGTGCTTGCGTGCGTGCGTGCGTGCGTGCGTGCGTGCGTGCGTGCGTGTGTGTGTGTGTGTGTGTGTGTGTGTGTGTGTGTGTGTGTGCATGCCTGTGTGCGAGTGTGTGTGTGCGTGTGTGAGTGTGTGTGTGTGTGTGTGTGTGTGTGTGTGTGCGTGCGTGCGTGCGTGCGTGCGTGCGTGCGTGCGTGTGTGTGTGTGTGTGTGTGTGTGTGTGTGTGTGTGTGTGTGTGTGTGTCTGTGCATGTGTGTGTCTGTGCGCGCGCGTGCGTGTTCGCGTGCGTGTGTGCGTGCGTGCGTGTGTGTATGTATGTGTGTGTGTGTGTGTGTGTGTGTGTGTGTGTGTGTGTGTGCGTGTGTATGTGTGTGTGTGTGTGTGTGTGTGTGTGTGTGTGTGTGTGTGTGTGTGTGTGTGTGAATTAGCCTTTATAGATAGTCACATTCTTACGTGTAAGAGCATGTCTATGTCAAACGACATACTGAAACAGAAGCTAGGCATGGAGCCATAACAACATTTTAAAAAAATCTCTTTAGTGTGTTAGCCTGCAGGTCTTCAGGTAAACATACACCCACTGCCCTCCATGTGTGCCACTCCTCATGCTGAAAAGGGGGTCAGCTAGCATCCAGGTGATGGCTGTTGAATGCCCTCCTGTTGTCAACTGCTGGGGTTCAAACCTTTCTGGGTGGCTGGCTGCCTCTGGAAGGTGGCCTTATCAGATACCTGTCGTAAGTTTGGGAAGATTTAAGGCTCGGTACATTTATTGGTATGTGCGTGTGTTGACATTTAATATAAAGATCAAGAACATCCTCATCTGTCGCTCTGTTATTGTGTTCCAAACTATCAGGTTTGCTCCTGAACATAATGGTTTCTACGATTGTGTTGTTGTTGATGTTCCTGGCTCAAATTGACACTAGTCTTCACTGTCACATGTGTACAGTTGTACTGACTACAAACACAACGAGTGTTGCCTTCATACTGATCATAAGCTGATGGTCATGCACTCATTCATGGGATGTTGACATACAGACTGGGTGACTGAGTACACTGCTATTTTTTTGTGGATGGTGTCGTTGAAGGAGAAGCAACTTTGTCAGAGTCGTCATTTGCTTTCTTTGTCACAATGCTATTTTGGAAGTTATTTCTTTCATATCGTTTGGTCATTTGTAGCGTTTGATTGCAGAGACCACTTGTACCAATGAACTTGTTAAACGTGGGTGCGGCAGTTTTGACAACGCTATGTAGGCCTGCATATAGATTGGTCTGCAGACTGTAGATTGACGCGCACTCCTACAATCTGCGATGGTAACATTATCTTGATGGGAAGCGATAAATACAACTCATCAGCAGACAGTAAAGAGTGGACGGTAGAGAGCGTGCATGAAGTATGGACTCATAACAGTGTACAGCATTGATCCACATCACCAGGTAAGCAAGAGCTGCCACCAGGCTCATTAAGGTGTAAGTAAACACAGACTACTCTATCTGTTACTGCAGGATTAAATCATTCAAATGTGTTGATGGCAAACCCATCATTGACATCACACTTATATATGATTTAACAATAAAAGCATTTAATGATGACTGCTTTCTTAGACAGATATTATATATATATATATATATATATATATATATATATATATAAATAAAACAATAAATTCCAAGGATAAGTACCGAGCACCATTCCAGCAACTTACAGAGCAGCTTAGTGTTGCAATGACTGCAATAAATATTGAATTATAAACAAAGCTTGCTCTTACGTTTTAGATTGTAGAAATAGGGGGGTGATAAGCCTTCATATCTGCATTGGTAGATGATTCTGCCTAACTGACAGTATGTGCTCGAGTGGGTGAATGGTGAATGATAAATGCTTCTCAAAATGAACCTTCAGCAAGTTTATAGTCTCCGAAGCGGGAGACCATCTCCAATGGGGAGGAAGCTCACTAGCATATAACTCCTGGTCAGATACCGATATTTTGAAACCTGATTGTTTCTCCTCAGTGACCGCGAAAAGTGGTAATTTGACTCCTCTGCCTTTTCGGTTTTACGCTGAATGCTATACCAGAAAAAAGGCTGGTGTGCAATACCATAGTGTGTTTGTTGAGTTTTCAAAAAAAAACCAACCAAAGGTGCCACCTAAGAAGCAAAAGAAAATCATGAAAGAGCAAAGCAAGCTACATTTTCTTGTGAAAAGTAGAAAATATAAAAAAAAAATAACCTCTTAAGACACAAATGCTGAGGGCCAGTTCTTGGAATGAATCCACAAGGGACTACATTACAATAAACTAATAAATTCTAAGGATAGGTACCGAGCACCATTCCAGCAACTTACAGAGCAGCTTGGTATTGCAATGACCGCAAGAAATATTGCATTATAAACAAAGCATGCTCTTATGTCTTAGATTGTAGAAATAGGGGGGTGATAAGCCTTCATATCTGCAGTGGTAGATAATTCTGCCTAACTGACAGTATGTGCTTGGGCTGACCCTGGAGAAAGGTCCAGTGACGGTGAGGAAAGACCCACTGACCACAGGGAAAGTCCTGTTGACAGTGGGAAAGACTACAACTTTGGATTCTCTCTTGAGGGCACATAAGACCGTATGGCGAAAGCTTGGCTGTGTCTGGAGTGGCACTGTCTTCATCTGTCCGTGGGCAGGGGGGTGGTTGGGTCTGTGGGGTGTGCTCGACAGCTGGAGGGTGGTGTTTTTCGCCGGTGGGCTCTGCAGTCATGAAATACGGGCTGGTACACCCATGGGGACGCTACTTTAAGGCTGTTATGAGTTGCATCCTGTAGTCTGATTTACCTCTGTTCTGGAGCAGTTATGTCCCTTGATATCTTAATGGAGCGTCCTGCGCGTGCCTGTACCCATCGTCAACACAGCGCAGGCCTCCAAGGGTGGTACAGGACTGCTCTAAAGGCAGGTGAAGACAGTGCTTCTCTGGGTCCTCCCCAGCACCCTCGGGTGTTTTTTTTTTCTTCTTTGCCTTAACTAGGCTGACCCTGGAGAAAGGTCCAGTGACGGTGAGGAAAGACCCACTGACCACAGGGAAAGTCCTGTTGACAGTGGGAAAGACTACAACTTTGGATTCTCTCTTGAGGGCACATAAGACCGTATGGCGAAAGCTTGGCTGTGTCTGTGTCTGGTTTTTTCTTTTGCCTTAACTAGGCTGACCCTGGAGAAAGGTCCAGTGACGGTGAGGAAAGACCCACTGACCACAGGGAAAGTCCTGTTGACAGTGGGAAAGACTACAACTTTGGATTCTCTCTTGAGGGCACATAAGACCGTATGGCGAAAGCTTGGCTGTGTCTGGAGTGGCACTGTCTTCATCTGTCCGTGGGCAGGGGTGGGTGGTGGGTCTGTGGGGTGTGCTCGACAGCTGGAGGGTGGTGTTTTTCGCCGGTGGGCTCTGCAGTCATGAAATACGGGCTGGTACACCCATGGGGACGCTACTTTAAGGCTGTTATGAGTTGCATCCGGTGTCTGGAGTGGCACTGTCTTCATCTGTCCGTGGGCAGGGGTGGTTGGGTCTGTGGGGTGTGCTCGACAGCTGGAGGGTGGTGTTTTTCGCCGGTGGGCTCTGCAGTCATGAAATACGGGCTGGTACACCCAAGGCAGAAATTGTTTATTCAATTCATCCTGTCCCATCTCCTGTTCTTGTTACTTTTGATGGGGCAAGAAAGTTCATCTCCACCCCAGTGAACTGCAGCGAGTCCTGTTCCGACACTCCCTACCGTTGTCCTGGAGGGTTAAACGACTGTCTGCCTGTCTACACACGATGCAATGGAATGTATGACTGCACTGGTCATCAGGACGAAGAGTCATGCCGCCACAAAGTGGAATGTCCAGGATTCTTCCGATGTAGACGTTCTGTGACATGTGTACACAACGACCACATGTGACGACTGGCCTCACTGCCCGATGAAAGATGATGAAATATTATGTGACACCACGTGCCCTTTGAACTGTCTGTTTCAAGGTCAGACCTTTCTGTGTCCTCGACCTTTCTTTGTAGCTTCCTTTCCCCACCTCCATTACTTGAATGCTGCAGGTTCTGGCATGACTCTGTCCGATGTGGTTAACAACACTTTGCTTATCAGTGTGGTTTTTTTGGCACACTGTTTTATGACCCATCTTTACAAAGCACAACTTATGAATCTGAGACTTCTTGATCTCAGTAACAATAAGCTGCAGCATGTCAACATGAGTACGCTTCTTGGATTTGGAAACTTACAAGTTCTTTCCCTGTTGAACAATCCTCTGACCTCTCTCCACATTGATCTGCCATCTGTCAGCCAGGCAAGGGGATGGCTGTGCTGAATCTGTCCCTTACAGATCTGACTATCTTCGATCTCACGATCCTTTTGTTGTTCTCAGGCATAGACACATTGAATCTGACCTTCACTTCCATTCACACAATCAGTCCTGCACAGTCTCAGTTCACATCAACATTGATTAAGCCGGACCGTTGGAGCTCAACCTTCTTGCGCTGTACTCCTTCCGCATTTCAGTGGATGATCCGAAGTGCTGCTTGCCCACGTGCTCCAGTCTGTTCTCCCCGAAGAGTCTGAGAAGCATCAAGTCCGTGGTCGGCAGTCATGGATGGGCCCCTTTGAGGCTGAGGGTCCGGCACCGTCTCCCTCCGGCCACGGTCCAGAAAGACGACACCACATCGGTCCAGCGTTGTCTGCATAGCCATTTGTCGTAGAGTGTGCGTACAGCCAGTTTTGATTAGACCACGCCCCTTGAGAGGCGACCGTGGCGCCGTCTCCGGTGAGCTCCTGTTCTGGTAATGGCTTACTGTTGGCCGGCTTTTTTCTTGGGAGTTTTCCTTCTCTTGCATCCACAAGCCCAGATCTACGAAATACGTTAATGTGCCTTCGGTTTTGTACATGTAGCCATTGGGACATATAGAGTCATCATCCACCCTGGCCTTTGACTGCCCGAAGCAGTTCATCCGCCCAGTGGTGCCGTGTAAAACACTGCCCGTTTAACTTCCGGGGGAGTTGGTCTACATTAGTCTGACCTCTATCCTACGACCTGTCTATCTTGGGTGGCCCTACCAGGAGCATACGCTCCCGCTGGCATAACTCTCTGGGTCATAGAGGAACGCAAGCTCCCACACCACGACAAGGAGTAGACCATGTGACAAGGCAGAGCTAGATGCGGCGCAGGCAGCTATTCCACGAGACAAATGCAGGAACTACCGCCCCTACTGGTCACCTGAGCTCGACACCCTGCACAAAACCCTCAGTGAAGCCAGGAACACGATGGAGAGCTCCCCCACTGACGAGAATGTAGAGACCCCACAACAGAGCGAAAGCCTCGTTCATAAAGGAAAGGCTGCAAGCAACACACAAGAGCTGGCTTCCCTGAACATGGAGAAAGACATGCAGGGACTCTGAAAGCTGATGAAGAAACTGAACGATGACAACCCAGTAGAGCAAGACTGTCATCGAGCAGGACAACCAGCTGAAAACAGAAAAGGCCGCAGCCAACGCCTTTGCGGAACTGTACCAACAGGAGAGTGTGATCCACATGCCCAGACAGCGCATCAAGCAGGTTCGAGAAGAAACCACAGAACCCCTGTCATCAGACCCACATAGCAAGCGAGTCTTTTACCATGAAGGAGCTGAAGCAAGGCATTCGCAAGCTGAAGCCCAAGAAAGCTCCGGGGCCTGATGGCGTCACTGGCGACATGCTGAAGCACCTGGGACCAGCATCCAGAACAGTGCTGCTTCAGATCTTCCACCACAACTGGACAGCAGGAGTTGTGCCCTCCATCTGGAAAGAGGCAGCGATCATCCCGATTCCAAAGAAGGGGAAAAACAAGAAGGACCCCTGCAGCTACAGACCAATCAACCTTCTGAGCTGTGTCGGCAAGCTGCTGGAAGGGATGGTCAATCGTCGCCTCACCTTCTTCCTGGAAACACAGAACATCCTTTCATCTACCCAGACCGGCTACAGGAAATTTCGCAACACAGAAGACCAACTAGCCCTCCTCGTCCAGGGCATCGAAAACTCTTTTCAGGAGAAGAAAAAGACACTGGCCGTGTTTTTTTTGGATCTGTCAAGAGCTTTCGACATGTGTGGAAGGAGGGCCTCAGCGTGAATCTTCTCCAAGCCAGCGTACGCAACAAAATGTACATGTGGATCCACCACACTAGATGTACACACGTGGATCCACCACACTAGAATTCCAGGTATTAACTCTAAAGAAAAGAAATTTCTGTCTCTGGATGACATAATATAATAAGAAGTGCATTTCACTTACACACTACAACATAATTATCATAAAATGAGATTAAATGTGTCCAGCAAGTCGAATAACTACACACCCTTCCCATGTTAAACCCACGAAGAAAAGGAAGAAAGAAACCAAATAACACTACCTCTTTAACGTGTTTCAAGTCACATGGTCCAAGTACACAAACAGAAATCCGACGGCAACACAGGACAACGCTGCGCTGCTTTTAAAGTCACCAGCATTTACTCACCTAACTCACCTTACCTTATTCATGTCCACGTGTATTACGTGTGTTGTCAACGGAACGGCTGCAAAAGCCAGGTCTAATTTTCACAGGCCCAGCGCTGTTTCTTCTTGACTCCACGGCAACCAACAATGGGAACAGAGCCCCAAAACACCCCGTCCCCTTTTCTGCTGTCTTGAAGTCTGGGTGCAGAGACACAATGCACAAACCTTGAAAAGATGGACTCCATAAATCAATTGAACTTAGTTAATAAATGTCAAATGAGATGAGATGCATTTACACTCTTTCGCTGATGAACCTAAAATTTCTGTCTTTTTAATTCAAAGAGGACAACACTAAAACCTCTCACAAACTAATTTCAGAAAATCCAAAGTGGGTGATTGTCTTTATGTTTAGTCTGTATTAACAAATTTCCTTTTCTCAAGTCCTTTTTAATACAACAGACATGAATCGATGGTTTTCCATGTTTTCTACCAAAGAGACATATTCTCCCACAAAACATTGTTACAGCACTCCCATCAGAACAAAAGCCATGGGAAAAAGTGTGTGATGATATTGCACAGTTAAAAAAAAAAATGAATGAAGAGAGGATCCCAGGAATGAAGGAAGGGACTGTAGTGATCTGAGATGGAACATTTCATGTAAAATGCTGATGCTAGCACTGCGTCTTCTTCTTCTTCTTCTTCTTCTTCTTCTTCTTCTTCTTCTTCTTCTTCCTTGTACATCAAAGAAGATCCCTAGAGTCACTGAGATCATAGAGCTTCACCTTCGTGTCAGCAGGCCAGTTCTCTGCTCTTAGCTTTTGATGAGTTGGATAGTTGTGCAGGAGGAGTTTCACAGTCATTGGGGGTGGGCTGGGCTTGGAGCTGTGCTGCTGAAAGACCGTGGTGAAGGACTTCAACAGCTGGCCTACATGGAGTGTAAAACAATTCAACAGGAGTGCTGTGCAGTTCTATGGGGAACCAGGCCATTTGATCCTCATCTTCGTGGCCAAAACGTCGTTCTGGAGGCACATCATTCACGGCTTTGATACATGTACGTGATTTGATCGATCAACCGAATGCTCGTTGGGTAGGCTATGGAACTTCAGTGGCAGCTTTCACTTTTTGCAACATGCAACATTCTAAACACACACACACACACACACACACACACACACACACACACACACACACACACACACACACACACACTCACACACAAACTACTATGCTTATAACTTCTTATGATTTTTGTTATCAAGTTAATATCTCAACTTTTTTTTAGTGATGTTTCTGAAGATTCATATAAAGAGTGTATTGATCATCAGAGCCTTGCTTCACAGGGGCGTTCATTTCAGCCTGGCTGTCAATCACCTGATCATTCCCTTCAGTGGGTGGCACTGTGTGTGGTGTTAAATCACCTGACCATTCCCTTCAGTGGCTGGCACTGTGTGTGGTGTTAAATCACCTGACCATTCCCATTAGTGGGTGGCACTGTGTGTGGTGTTAAATCACCTGACCATTCCCTTCAGTGGCTGGCACTGTGTGAGGTGTTAAATCACCTGACCATTCCCTTCAATGGCTGGCACTGTGTGTGGTGTTAAATCACCTGATCATTCCCTTCAGTGGCTGGCACTGTGTGTGGTGTTAAATCACCTGACCATTCCCTTCAGTGGCTGGCACTGTGTGTGGTGTCCTACAGATGTTGCATTAAAACAGGCACCACCATTCACCACCGACGTGACTCAGCAGCATCTCTGGGGTCTCGTCTGGTGCGCTGATTTATGGTGACCTGAAACATGTCGCTTTTTTGCTGAATTGCCATTTGCAGGGCTAGTGTGGATTAATGAAAGCAAATGCAACGTAAGATGGCATAAAATAAAACTGACCAGTGAAATTCAGACACATAAAAAACACCTTTTCCGGCTGAATTCTAACTCCTACCTATTAGCAGTTGTGATGAGTGCACACACACACACACACACACACACACACACACACACACACACACACACACACACACACACACTAAACTAATAAATTCCAAGGATAAGTACGAGCACCATTCCAGCAAATTACAGAGCAGCTTGATTTGCAATGACTGCAAGAAATATTGAATTATAAACAAAGCTTACTCTTATGTCATAGATTGTAGAAATAGGGGGGTGATAAGCCTTCATATCTGCAGTGGTAGATAATTCAGCCTAACTAACAGTATGTGCTTGAGTGGGTGAATGGGGAATGATAAATGCTTCTCCAAATGAACTTTCAGCAAGCTTATAGTCTCCAAAGGGAGAGACAATCTCCAATGGGGAGGAAGCTCACTAACATATAACTCCTGGTCAGATACCGATATTTCGAAACCTGATTGTTTCTCCTCAATGACCGCGGAAAGTGGTAATTTGACTCCTCTGCCTTTTCGGTTTTAAGAAGAATGCTTTCCCAGAAAAAGGCTGGTGTGCAATACAATCAGGTTTTGAAATACAGCTTAATACAATCCATGCTAATCACCCATGCATTCGTTTACTTATCCTAATACAATGCATGCTTTTCGACACAGACATTCATGGATTCATATCAACAATATGCTCCCAACATTCTTCTGAACAATGTATGTTCGCTTGCCACTTGAAGACAACGACAGAATTTGAATGTAAACTTTCAAATGTGTGGATAAAAATGGTAGCATATACGATACAACCTTGTGTGCTGCCATGTTCATCCACATCGTTGAACATATGGGCACACCAAGCTTGTATGTTATGTGCGTGTGTGCTGTGTGAATAACTGGCACAGTACCTCATCTTGCCAAACATTTACAACCTTTGTTGTGCAAAACTTTCGAAACTCTAAACCTCACAAACGAGATGTGAACATCAACGGGCCACCAACAGAATCCAGAAAGAGCAGGCAAGGCCCGTCAAACAAGCAGGTCACCCCAGCGGTTACTGAACAGGTGGAAAAACGGCAGTATGCTCCAGCTGGACAGACGTGTCCCCCTCAGCTGAGCTCGTACAAGTAGGACAGATGCAAGGGGCTGGCAGGACTGCTGAATAAATAGAAGAGCAGCATGATCATCCAAGGCTGGTAGGTATTTTCAGCTTAACTGTACATGTAGAAGAGCCATAGGAGCTGACAGGACTGTTGAGCCCTTCCAGAGGACCTGTACATTTAGAACCAAGGTGGCCTACAGGACTGATAGGCCCTCTCAGCTGAACGGAACAAGTCAGAGCGAGCAGGACTGCAGAGGACAGCTTGATATTTTTAGCTGAGCTGAACAAGTTGGAGAGCTGCTGCATCCCTGGTAGGCCCTTCCAACTGAGCTGAACAAGCTAGAGAATCACGTGACCCAATAGGACTGTTGGGCTGTTTCAGTTGAACTGAACAAACGGGAGAGCCACGAGACTAGAAAAGACTGGTTGACCCATTTAATGAATTAAACAGGTGGAGAGCCACGGGACCAGAAAAGATTGGAAGACCCATTCACCTGAACCAAACAGGTTGGAGAGCCACGTGACCACAAAAGACTGGTAAACCCATTTAACTGAACTAAACAGGTTGGAGAGACGCGAGACCCAAAAAGACTGGTAGACCCATTCACCTGAACTGAACAGGTTGGAGAGCCAAGGGACCAGACTGATAGGACCGCTAATCTGAATTGTGCAGGAAGCACTACAGCAGTAAGGCACCACTGAACTGGCAGCCCCCCTCAGCTGAGTGAGCACAGGAAGGACAACAGCGGAGAGACAATGGCAGCAGTAAACCATGTGAAGTGCTGCAGCAGGTACCCTCTGTCCACTGCTAACCTGGTGGTTTTCCAACTTAGTTTTTGTTGTCACGTCCAGTGATCACATCATTCGTTCAACAACTGCGCGCTGTTGATTTTCTTTAATATCACGGACACACACACACACACACACACACACACACACACACACACACACACACACACACACACACACACATTCAAGCTCTTGATTAAAATGAACATTTAATTCCCAGTTCAGCTTTTCTTTCATTCTGAGTTTCACAGTATAGTAGACGCCTTTAAAGGCAAGTCTGGTTTTTGCGTTTTTTCATACGTGGGATAGGAGATTCTTTGTGTACCCCTCACTCCTCACCATCGTCAAAACGCCATGCAAGTCAGGAAATCGTTATTAAAAACATCTGCACTTACGGTAGAGGATCCACAATTCCGTAGCATAGACAGATGTCCCAGTCAGGTTTTGTACACAATACTCTGCATTGTATCAGTTACATGTTCTTTTTGCGCACTACGAGGCTTTTTAATAAGTTCCAAACTACGACAAATTTGACAGACCTGCTCATATTCTCAACAACGTGTCGAAGATATTCGAAGACAACGCTGACTGGGGAACTGTGGAGAATACACTCTGGATGAAACTCAGCCATCTTCAGGGACATAGAACTTCTTTCCACGCAATTGTTTTTCAAAGACAGGAAGCAGAAAGGTGGATGGTGTGACCAACTTCACGCTGTGTTGGGCTAGGGAGTCAAGATCAGCTGCTGACATGTAAAGCACCAGCGCAGACGGTGTTTGATTTTTTTTTTTCTCCAGAATTTAGTTAAGCAGAGCTCAATACACTATCTTCATCTTCTCAAGACACGTCGTGTCTAAATGGGAGTATTTGGGGGAAGAAACTCGCCACCCATTTTTTGGCAGCAGGTGAGTCCTCATCTGGCAATACCCACACAGTTAGTTGTTGCATTGTTTCCAGACGGTGTTGAAAAGAACACATTTCATCACTGGTCAGGATTTCTCAGATGCGATATGAACGTTCTCTTAAGATTTCTTTAGCACATGAATATGCCATTAAAAAAAATGAACATGAGCACTTTAGTTAAGTTGTGAAGGTTCCAACAGGCTTAACGTGTCCTGCCACCAGGCTGATTGTGCAAAACTGTAGTCACCCTTCCCAGTGAAGCGGAAAGCTTCTCCTGCTTCTCCTGGCATGTTGACATCGCACTGTCCTAGACCATCGGCATTGCTATAGTTTATTCGGCTGGTATGCTTGTTGTCTCAAGGAGTCAGTCTTTTTAGCTGAAGTTCATTGTAGTGCCTGGATTCTTTGGCCTTCTAAGGAGACTGCTTCGCCAAATCCATAGACAAACTCGAAAGTCATTCCTCAGGAAGCACGCCTTTTCAAAAGTACAAAACGAGTGCACGGAACTTGCGTCGGCTGCCTTCAACGTTGGTTTGTGAAGTGTGGTCACTATGGCCGTACATTTTGCCCTGTAGTTAAAAGTAAATAGATGGATGTGCTTGAAAGTAAGTGTGTATATATGTATACTATGGCTAAAACTACAACATGATTTCTTTTGTCACCTCATGAAGTATCTCACATCTCAAAACTAACTGAAAAGTCCTCGTTTCTCCTCATGCATATACAACACAATCACGCCCTCTTTCTTTTACCCACCTATCGTCTGCTCTCACTATCCCAGATTTAAAATAAACAAACAAAGTAACGTGAACAGTGTGTCTCTTGATAGTTTCTTTCCGTTGTCATTTAATCTTGATAAAAACACTGCACCATTGCACAACATTTACTGATCAAAAACGACCTGCACGCCAGCAAAAATTATAAATGGTGTTCCATTTTCCTGGCATGCAGTCCACTTACACATCTTTGATACAATTTGCAATACTGCTACTGTGTTATACACAAAACCGATGCTCGGAGAGAAAAAAAAAAGGCCTGCTTCCAAATTTGAGTGCGCTCCCTCCAGGCTGCTGAATGAGGAGCGTGGACGCGATGTCACCGAGATGGCGCAGAAGATGGCACGCCCCCCCCCCCCCCCAGCACCCCCCCTCCACCCCCCCCCCCCCCCCCCCCCCCCAAAACGAAAGAAAGAAAGAAAGAAAGAAAGAAAGAAAGAAAGAAAGAAATGAATTTAAAAACGAGCATATGTTTGTGTTAAAAGGAACTGCATACAGCTCGTTCCAATTCCAAACAATGGACGACTGGCGCATTTCGCACATTTCCTCTAGTGACACTTCTAACACGTCTTGATAACTCAACCTGTTGCTCCTTGTCCAGTATGAATTCCTGTAAGATCACTTCATTCTCCACACTTAGGACATAAAATATGTCACTGGAATAACTCCTGATATTTTACAGACCCAGATGCACGCAACTCAGTCACTCCCCACAACAAACACAAAGGAGTGATATACAGTACAGCAGCATTTAATAAATCGTAAACTGATTTGAAAACAACAACAACAAACAACAACAACAACAACAACAACAACAAAACAAACAAACAAAAACAACAACAACAAAAAACATGTATGATCCCTGTGGTGTGTAACCAGTTGAACAGCGAACATCAGAGTGGAACATTACAATGTAAGTTGACAGGTTCACGACAAATACCAGACACCATGATACAACACAAATTGAACAAAATTAAAGAGAAAGCAGCGCCAGTGACAGCAAAACAACAAACTACATTCCCACAGCAAGTGCAACAACACCCACAGCTATGTGTTAAATGTCATCACGAATTAATTGCATAGCTTCTATGCAGAACGAAACAACGTCTGCCATTGGACCTTCCACCAATCTCAACACCAGCCTCAACACCAACCTCAACACCAGCCTCCACGCCAGACGGAATAACTGTCAGTAAAGTCTCTGGCAGCACTGGCCGCCTAAACTGCGGCGCAACCAAAATTTGACCACGTGCACGAAGGGCTGCCAGTGCTTTCAAACCAGGCTGGGAGACCGCTTACAGTTACAGCAAAAATGCTAGATGTTAGCGCTCAGTATCTCTCCCATGAGATTTCATTCTACACCACTGAGATTGATGAGCATAAACAGGTACCAGAAGAATAGTCGTACGACTGAACAGGTAGGAACGTCACTTACATTGTGAGTCTGCAGCTGATATTTTCCGCCCAAGATGGAAACAGATGGAGTGACTGAAAGGGAGAGAAAGGAGAAACTGAAGTAAAGTCAATACACAGAGTTTAATACTACTGTGCCTTTTGCAGCACAGGCTTGAAATATCTGCATTTTGTGTCTTGGCTATTATGTTTTTTGCACTCATGTACCTTCACTTTGAAGTAAAAGTCAAGTGTCCCATATGTTGCAGCCACATTCTTTGATTTCATCACTGTTAACACCGCGCTGAGTTTGTAGTCGTCAAAGGGGATCTGCAGCAAAAGTCCCCAGGTCGTTGCCACCATAGTGTTTACGCTGTCGAACAGCAAACTGTACCACTGCCAATGGAAAGACTTTCTTCTGCCTCAACTTCCGTGTCATCTCAGTGTCACTTCACCCACGCCACTCATTCCGACTCCCCTCATCCACAGCCACAGCCCAGCCCGACCTGCCACAGTGCCGTCACAGGCAATCCACAGGGAGCAGTAAACATCAAGTCGTCATGAAGCAACCCACCAGAGGAGACATTGCATTGCTGCTGAGTCACTTCGGTATTCAATGGTGACTGTTCTAAATCCAACGTACTCAGAACACCACATACTAAGCACCCAACTAAGGACAGTAATTGCTTAGTCGCGGAGCCAAGTGACTGAGCTCTCTATTCGGAGGGCACTACCATGTGTGTCCAATGACAGTCCCCGTGAAT
>JADBJO010024171.1:22500-25521 GCA_016801955.1 Conus betulinus
GGCCTACTTGGTTTTTTAAAAACGGTATGCATGAAATATGTAAAATGCATTACGAGTATGTGTGACTGTGCAAAGGCGGCGCTGCTTTAATCGTTTACATTAATTGCACATCTGGTGTTAAGCAGGGTGATGTTTACACAGTCCAGTTTTGTTTCTTTATTCATTAATGAACTGAATTTGGAGGTGATAAACTCTGGAAGACGTGGTGCCAATGTTGTAAATAATATTATAGGAATATGTTTTCTGCTTCTTCCTGATGATGTTGTATGGATGTCAGTAATAGGCCTCCAAACTCAACGAAACAGTTCGCAAAGAACAGCTGATTCACTCTAACTAAAAGTAAATCTGAGTAAAAGCAATGTGACCGTTTTCAGAAAAGGGGGGTTGCCCCTCCTTTAGGGAAAAAATGGACATTATGATGTGGAAACAATGCCTGTTGTAAATATAAATATATAAGTACATAGGTGTTTATGCTATTAAGTTTCATTTTCGCATATAAACATATTGCTCGGAGGGTAAAAATGCCTTGCTCTGCTTTATGAAGAAGTCGTTGAAGCTGAATAATGAATCTTTACCTTTGTTTTTGAAACTGTTTCATGTTAAATCCTGTCCTATGCCTATAATAATATGGGGCTGAACTGTGGAGTCTTGATGCTGCCGGTACACAATGCGAAAGGTTCATGTATTTGCTAAGTTCTTGGGTACGTCGTTATGATCCCTAAATCATCTTGTGTATGGAGAGACTAACAGATATCCCATGTCATTGCATTCCACTGTTAAAGGTATCAACAACTGTGTCAAACTCAGAGGGCTGAACATACATTACCCCATAAAGTTTATAATATGCTGAGGGAACTAGATAATAGAGGCAAGATGAACTGTGTGTCACGTGTTAGAGCGAAATTATACGAATATGGTTTAGGCCACGTATGGATTAACCAAGATGTCGCAGATTTGAGCAGTTTTGTTTGTGCCTTTAAAGAAAGACTAATTGACCTGTAGGTGGCAAGACTGAAATTTTCATGTTAAAAATATTGACGGGTTTAAGTTTTATAGAACATTCAATTATGTGCATTCTCTCCCAACGCACATGTCCATGACTGTAGACAGGCACTTGATGTTTGTAATGACAAAATTTAGAGTTGGTGTTTCTGGTATTTCTGTTCATCATTGCCGTTATAGACAGGTAAATGCCCAATAATCTGCTGTGCCCATTATGTTAACAGTCAAGAGAAGATGAAAACGCTTTTTGCATTAACGTGTCCAGATTAACAAGATAAAAGAGAAACATCTATTGCCACAAGTTTTACACACGACCTTGCTTGATCAAGCTTATTTTGTTAATGACATCTGCAAATGAAAACACTGTAAAACAGTTCACAGTATATTCATTTCAAGCTCAAAAGACGAAGCATCTGTGCATTGTGACCATTATTGTTAGTTTGGTAATGCGACTCTGTTATGTCTCATTTACATCCCCCTTCTTACGGACCAAGGCCTGTAAGAATAAATATCTGAATCTGAATCCCATCCCCTCCTCTCTCTCTCTCTCTCTCTCTCCTCTCTCTCTCTCTCTCTCTCTCTCTCTCTCTCTCACACACACACACACACACACACCAACACACACACACACACACACACACACACACACACACACACACACACACACGCACACACACTGCATCCCGTGATGTATGTGGGTAGAATGTTGACACTAACTGTAATATGTAAGATCTCTGTCATTTATTGGTGGCATGGCAAGGAATATCCAGACAAATGGGGATACCTATCTGCCTGAAAAAAGAAATCGGAAAAAGGTAAACAAAAAAGTGACGGCTGTATTCTTTAAATGTCGCCCGTGTGGTGCGCTAGTAAAGATAGTGCTCCGAAAAGGTGTACTGTGGGTTGGGGGGAAAAAGGTGTACTGTAGGATTGGGGAAAAAGGTGTACTGTAGGGTTGTGGAAAAAGGTGTACTGTAGGGTTGGGTGAGGTGTACTGTAGGGTTGGGGGAAAAGGTGTACTGTAGGGTTGGGGGAAGGTGTACTGTAGGGTTGGGGGGGAAGCTGTACTGTAGGTTGGGGGGAAAAGGTGTACTCTAGGGTTGAATTCAATTCAATTCAATTCAATTTAATCCTTTGACCCCTGTTGGGGCATGGAGGATACAAATGTAACAAAGAGAAATACGAAACTCACTCAGAACAATGTGTGAACATAGTTGCGAAATGCTGAATTCTGGTGAACTGTAATGATCTCATTAAACAATCTTCCAATCTTCCCATTTTTAGAAACTTACTAATATTCAAACAAATGCGTCTTCCTTTTTGAAATAAATTACAAAAGTGAAAACAGACTTTGGTTTTAGATATTTTTAGGGATGAATTTTTCACGAAGTTCATTATATTTTGGACATTCCATGATGCAATGAAATTCATCTCCAATTTCACCCATTTCACAGTTACGACAAATACGCAATTCTCTTGGAACATTATGGTGTCTTCCAATTTCAATTTGCATTTATGGTTACTACATCTAAATTTAAATAAAGATATAACATAATATCTGGTAAGGTAGAAATATAATGTTCTTTTCCAAAGACAGTCTTTACACTTTTATAGAATACACACACTTGTTGCTGTTTTCAAGAGAACTGCGCCAATCACGAGCATAATTATTTTGCAACTCCTTTTTAACACACTTACATAAGTTACTTCTGTTTGTGAATGAATGAGATTCCCAAACACAATCAAAACCAGTTTTCAATAAAATGCTTTTTAACATAATCAACATTTCATAACCCCAATTTCACAACCATAAAACAACACAGGGGTACAACTATGGAATAAAAGAATCTGTATGCAAACATCATTGGCAATTTCTGCTTCCTGTTGCAGTTTGTTAATAATGAAACATTGGATTATGAAGCCTGATTCTAAGCACATTTTTTTGCTTTGTAAAAATACCTGTTTTTCTGTCGAACTCGATGCCTCAGTGTTCATTGAATTAAGAAGAAACCTCATTTT
>JADBJO010024172.1:7500-17500 GCA_016801955.1 Conus betulinus
AATTGGAACAACTATAGCTTTACACCATTCCCGAGGGTAGATCCCAGAGTCAAACACTTTATTGAAAAGCTTTGTTAGGAACTTAACAACCCTCTCTCCTCCTGCTTTCAACATCTCTGGAACAACACCATCTAAACCCCCTGCTTTCCCATTATTTAATTTCCTTATTGCCTCTTTTACTTCTTCTTCTGTGATTTCTTTGTTTAAGCTATCAGCCCTTTCATTGCCCAAATCGTTAGTAACATTACTTCCGTTTCCCTCTAAATCGTCGCTACCCTCATTAAAAACTCCTTGAAAGTGATTAAACCAGTCATCCACTCCAATTCTATCACTCAAACCCTTTCGTGCACTCACTCCACCTAACGTCTTTAATTCTTTCCAAAACTCAGCTGACTTGTGCGCATTAGCTGCCAAGGATTCGGCTGTGCTTCTGCGAAATTCCCGCCTTTTCTTCCTAAGCAGTTTTTTTTTATATTCCTTTCTACTTAAAGTGTACTCAAGTCTGTCCTTTTCAAGCGTCTTTTTCTTATTCCTCTTGCTTTTCCTAAAAATCTTTAACATCTTTATACATTTAACTTTAGCATCTTGACATTCTTGGTCATACCAAGCGCTCTTTTTCTTCTTGGGCGAGATATAGCATTTTTTAACCATACAATGTGCGGCACACACTTCAAACAATCATTAAACATTTCCAAGGCGTGATCAACGTCCAGTTCCAATACTTGAGCAGCATTTTCTAATTTAATTATGTTATCTTCACTGTTCAAATTTGTTCTAAAGTCAGATTCTTTCGCTTTATCCCACAAAACTTTATTCACATTATTCGTCTTACTACTATCAGTTGTATTGCTAATGACCCTTCTATCAGATTCCAACAAAATTGACAAGGTAACTGGTAAGTGGTCCGAATCCACCCTATCTTTCACCGTTAAATATCTCCATTCAAATTGATAAAGCAGTTCAAAAGATGCAACAAAATAATCCACCAGGCTGGACCCAAAATCGGATATGAAGCTACAACTGTCATCAAAACCATGTTCAACAAGTCCGTTCAAAATGCAACAGTCAAAAATATTGCAAAAGTCAAGACGCTGTTCACCGAACTGGTTCACTCCAACATCCTGTGAATTCCTTTTGACAATTTTTTTCTTTGTTTCCTCCAAATAATCACCATCATCAGACAGACTAAAATCGAGATTTTTGTTGGCTGTGCGAGAATTTAAATCGCCAAAATCAAGGCATAAAAGTCGTCGTAGGATTCATGAAGATCAAGCATGCATTTTTCTAACACCTCGATACCATATCCATCAGATTCTGATTTCCAAAAGGGGGAATCGTAAGGTGGAATATAGGCTGCAATAAAGAAAACATCCTTATCTGTGTTCTAAAAAATCTTTTGATATTTTCAAAGTTAGAACATTATTGATATCAATTTCTATTCTTTGTACAAAATCGGAAAAACATTTTTTTAACCAAAACCATTTACCCCCAGAACACCTTCCATATCTTGATAGTTTCTTAGCTTTTGAAGAGTAAATATGAAAATCTTGAAAAATACTCATGTTAATTTCATTGTCCATAAATGTTTCTGTCAGACAAACAAAATCGTACTTTTGAATAAAATCGACAAACTCGTTATCAGTTAATTTTGATTGCAATCCACATACATTGTAATTAAGAATGCTGACTGGAAAATGGGTTTTTTTTTTTTTTTTTTTTTATGTAAATTTTGTTGAAACTGACGTGGGGAGTGGTCAATGTCAGGAATCGTGTTCCCGCAATCACTTGTGATTTGTGCCCGGCCTCTATCCTATTTCTCACCAGTGTTTGCTGTTTGCTTCTCCTCGGGGTAAAGGCTGTCTCGGCATACTCCCATCACTGCTACAGACACTGTCCGTTCGCGCACTGCGGAAGGCATCCACAATGTTCGTCTGACTCATGGCACGTTGCCGGCATGTCCGAGAGCGTAAGGCACGCCTTTCCTCTTCATGCTCGGTAGTCCTGAAGTCTGGCACCTGTCTAGTTCTGGGGCGTGACTGTCGAGACACAGGCTTAGGGTCAGAGTCGGTAGTGTCCTCTTCCCCCAGACCTGTGTGCACTAGTTGAGGGCAGGCTGGGTTTATTGGGATAATTTTCATGCTGTTCCACAGGTTGCTTGTCTTCAGATTGGTCCAGCAAACGTTGATGTTGTTGCGGTTCTAACTGCCGCTGTTGTTCTGACTTTTCCTGTTGCTGTCCTGTTCCTTGCTGCTGATGCGACTCTTGCTGTTTTTTTTTGCTGCCATTCTTCTTCCTCTTGCCGTCGCAGCTCCTCTTCTTGCAACTGATCTTGCTGATGTTGCTCATCTTGCAGCTGGTTTGGTTGTTGTTGTTTTCCTTGCAGCTGTTCTTGGTGCTGCCGTTTTTTGTCGTTTTTTCTCGCAGCTGTTCGTTCTCTTGCTGTTGATTCTTTAGCTTTTCCTGTTCCTGTTCTTGCTGTTGAACGTTTCTTGACTGAAGCTTTTGTTCTTCTTGCCCCTGTTGCTGCTGACTCTTTAGGAGCAGTTTCATGCTGCCGTTGCTGGAGTTGTTCTTGGTGTTACCGTTGCTGGTCTAGCTGTTTTTGCTGTTTTTTCCCAATGGCATTGTTTGTGTGTTGTTGTTGATCCCTCTTCTTGCTGTCTTTCTTTGTGTGTTTTCTTGATGATTCCCTTTTGTACCCCTCTCTGTCGCAGTTCTCAGAGCAGTACAGAGAGAGAGAGAGAGAGAGAGAGAGAGAGAGAGAGAGAGAGAGAGAGAGATTGAAGGCTATTGACTGACAATGGAAACGGAAATGTGTTTGTGTGTGTGTGTGTGTGTGTGTGTGTGTGTGTGTGTGTGTGTGTGTGTGTGTGTGTATGCGTGCGTGCGTGCGTGCGTGCGTGCATGTGTGTGTGTGTGTGTGTGTGTGTGTGTGTGTGTAAAAGATCACACACACTAAAAAGCAAACAAGCAAGTTTTTCTTTCCAACGTTTCGGCTCTGGGCCTTGCTCAGGGACTTCTTTGTTTGGGACTATTAAAAAATATAAAACAGTCTTTAACTCTGCATTTCTTTGATTATCACTCAGTGAACTACAGATGCCTGGCACAGGCCCCCAACAGAGAAAGAAATCGAAATTTTACAGTTAACAAAAGTGATCAAGTGTAAAACACTGCATCGCACCCATATAGATTCCATAACCAAGCCCACTCTCACCTTCCCGAACACTCACACAGCACCCACCCACACACACAAACCCACTCACACCCCAAAATCCCCCCCCCCCCACACACACACACACACACACACACACACACACACACACACACACACACAAACGCGCGCGCGTGCAATACGCATGTAAGGATCAGATCGGGAAGGTGTTGTCTCAGGTAACACAATACAAAAAAAAGGAGAAAAAAGAAGGGCGGGGGTGATAGTTGTCAATGTGATGGAATGGGGAGGGGGGGGGGGAGGCTGTGAGGGAAACCAGCAAGATTTGTCACCAACAGGTGTGTTTATAAAGGAATGATATAGGAGAAGCTGAAAGAAGGTCAAGGGTTGTCACCAACAGGTGTGTGCATAAAGGACTCATATAGGAGGAGGTGGTAGGTAGGAAGAAGGTCCAGAGCCTGGGAGGGGAAGGTCTAAGAGAAGGGTTCAATGAAGGGTGTGGCAGTGAGGGTAGATAGTGAAGACAGGGAGGGCGTAGAGCAAAAGGGGGATGAAAGGTGGGGGGTACTGTTGGAAGGGGAGGGTGGGGAGAAGGGTGAGCACGGGGAAGAGTCTAGGTGACCATGTTGAGACCCTCTGGGTGAACAGTACGTTATTGTATAGATACATATAACTAAATAAATAGAGAGAGAGAGAAAGCTGAAAGGCAGAGGAGTGATTATGGAGACAGCCGTCAAAATAAATGAATAAATAGAGAGAGAGAGAGAGCTGAAAGGCAGAGGACTGATTATGGAGCCAGACGTCAAAGCAGCAGATGAGAGAGAGAGAGGCAGCCAGACTGTCAGACAAAGCGGCGGAGAGAGAGAGAGAGAGAGAGAGAGAGAGAGAGAGAGAGAGAGAGAGAGAGAGAGAGAGAGAGAGAGGAGAGAGAGAGAGAGAGAGAGAGAGAGAGAGAGAGAGATTTAAACTAACGAACGAATTTCATTTTAAGAGAATAGTGGGCTATTTGTTTACATCTGGCCCTCTGGGCAAGAAAAAAAATATATATAGTAAGAAGCAAATCAAACAAATACATGGGGAAAAAAACTGCAACAATTAATTGCATGAGACCTTGTGAGGAAAAGAAAACAAGAAACAGAACAAGAAGAAAGCAAAACAAGAATGAAGATGATCAGGGTGGGGGAGTGGGAGGGGGGGTGGGGGGGGGGGTGGGGGGGGGGGGTGGGGGGGGGGGGGGTTGGGGGGGGGGGGGGGGGGGGGGGGGGGGGGGGGGGGGGGGGGGGGGGGGGGGGGGGGTGGGGGGGGGGGGGGGGGGGGGGGGGGTGGGGGGGGGGGGGGGGGTGGGGGGGGGGGTGGGGGGGGGGGGGGGGGGGGGGGGGGGGGGGGTGGGGGGGGGGGGGGGGGGGGGGGGGGGGGAGGGGGGGTGGGGGTGGGGGGGGGGGGGGGGGGGGGGGGGGGGGGGGGGGGGGGGGGGGGGGGGGGGGGGGGGGGGGGGGGGGGGGGGGGGGGGGGGGGGTGGGGGGGGGGGGCAGGGTGGGGGGGGGGGGGGGGGGGGGGGGGGGGGGGGGGGGGGGGGGGGGGGGGGGGGGGGGGGGGGGGGGGGAATCCTGTTGTTGCTACTAAAAATATTCGGACTCGAAATTTTGATGTGAATTAACATATGTAAACGTATGTGACGGGACTTGGAATAATTTCTCTATGAGAATTATCTTACATTTTCACCTCCATCCTCTCTCTTACCAGTGGTGGAAGGAGCAACTTTCCGGTACCAGTCATCGAAAGAAATTTTCGTTTATTCTGGGTACTGTTGAAATACTCAATAGTGGCTCTGAGATAAGTTTCCTTAGGCCTGTACTCTGAAGAGTACGTGTAGCTCCGAGAGACAGAATTGAAGAGAGAAGTTCAAACACTGATTGAACAACAGAGAACTGACAAACGTTAAGTGCAATTTCACACATCAACTTTACTTGCTTACACACAGGTAAGTATATACATGTCTGTTGTATAGGCTGAATTTCAGTTCTCACTGTTTCATCATGAAGTGAGGGAAAAGTTCTGAGTGAGTGGTGTCCGTTTGGATTAACAGCCTTATCTTATATTGGAGAGGATAGCTGATCTCTCTCTGGTGGCTTGTGACTGATCCTGCCGTGTAGACCTGTTGCTGTATGGCTGACTGATCCATGGCGCAACTGACTGATCCATCCACTGGCGCAACTGACTGATCCATGGCGCAACTGACTGATCCATGGCGCAACTGACTGATCCTGCAACTGACCATGACTGGCGCAACTGACTGATCCATGGGCGCAACCTGATCCTGGCGCAACTGACTGACCCATGGCGCAACTGACTGATCCATGGCGCAACTGACTGATCCATGGTGCAACGCCATTGTCTCTCCAGACAGACGGATGGCAACTTTGTGTCAATTGTGCCTTTTTTGTGCATTTCATCCCCCCCCCCCCCTTCCCCCCCCCCCCCCCCCCCCCCCCCCCCCCCCCCACTTTCAAAGTCCTTTTTTTCTTTTGTGTCTTTCTCTCTTGATTTCTTTTACGTAAAAAGTCGTTTCGTCGGTTATTTCTTTTTCTTTTCTTTCTTTTTTTTTTTTTTTCTGGAAGTGTTTGTTCATGTTGCTGTTGTTGTTGCTGCTGTCATTTCGTACATCATCTCATCCCTGTTTTTCCTCTGTCTATCTCTATTTGTCTCACTCTTTGGTCTCTACTCATGGCTGTGCCTCTTGTGTCTCTCGGTGTCTGTCTGTCTCCCTGTCTGTCTGTCTGTCTGACTCTCGTATTTCCTCTAGGCCTGTCTGTTCTGTCTCATTGTGTGTTATGTTTATGTGTATTTTTTCTGTTTGTTACGTTGTCTGGGATATTACTTTTTGACCAATTCCCTTGCTCATTAATGAAATGTCATCAAAGAATGCTGAAGACGTCTTATGTGTCATGTTCAATCAGTGATTACGTTACCTAATTATCATCTTAACTTACACTCGACGTCTTTCTGGCAAGATAACAATAATGGTGTGTGTGTGTGTGTGTGTGTGTGGTGTGTGTGTGTGTGTGTGTGTGTGTGTGTGTGTGTGTGTGTGTGTGTGTGTGTGTGTGTGTAATTCGGATATCCAATGCAGACAGACCAAATTCAACAAATATAAACTTTTAACTCTTTCGATTCAGAACTTCTAATTTATTCCCTTGGCGGTATAAGCTAATGTTTTTGATAGATTTCTTTTGTGCCCAATCAGCGATTTCATTACAAATGAAAAAAAAAAAAAAAAAAACTTTTCTATTCAAACAAATGCTGACCATTTTTCAGACAAGGGAAATAATTCCTTTCCTTGGCGGAATAAACTAATATTTCTACGCATGAACGGACTTAAATGGATTTATTTTGCGCCCAACAGTTAAAAGAAGAGATAGGACTGATTGCTTGTTCTTCGTTTCGAATTGTCCTAACTGTTGGTTATTGGGATTTATTTTGCGCCCAACAGTTAAAAGAAGAGATAGGACTGATTGCTTGTTCTTCGTTTCGAATTGTCCTAACTGTTGGTTAATCTTGCCTGAAGAAGAATACCAAAGAGGTCTCGAAACGCTTCGTGTTTTGTTTTGTCATTTGTTTTGCGCCCCCCCCCCCCCCCCCCCCCCCCCCCCCCCCCTTTTTTTTTTTTTTTTTTTTTTTTTTTTTCTTCTTGTCCAACGTACGGAACAGTCATTTCTGTGTTAGGTTTGTGTCAGTTTCCGCCTGCAGTCACCTCATTTGCTGCTGCTGCTGCTGATGACAATGATGATGATGATGATGATGATGATGATGTGATGATGATGATAATGATAACGATAGTAGTAGTAGTAGGAGGAGGAGGAGGAGGAGGAGCAGCAGCAGCAGTAGCAGCAGCAGCAGCAGCAGTAGTAGTAGTATAGTAGTAGTAGTATATAGTAGTAAGGATGACATATCAAGACAAGAATCATGTGTTTACTTTTTCGTTGATGAATTTCAAATGACAGAATGTAGGGGATGTTTTTCAGTTAAGTGTCCTAAGACGTAAAGTGTCTGTAAAACTTGCTCATACTTTGTATCCTCTCAGAAACAAACACCCATCTAAAGTTAATATTAGAGAATCTATAGCAAATACATCAACCGCCAATAAGGGCAATTAAGGGGACATTTCATTTGTCACGTTTACAGCATGCATATTATAATTATATTAATTATTATCTATGCAGGAGAAGCAGTTGGGACAGACTTTGAAACAAAGTGTGAGCACTGATGTGTTTGTAGTTTCCTAGGGCTTTTGATTGTCTGTGTGTTTGTTTCATTTACCCAATGGGTCTTGAAGAATCTGATTTGAGTCGGAACAATGATCATTGAGTGATAGCTGCTGGTAATCCAACTGCTTGCAACATCTCTTTTAATGGCTGGTTTGGTTTTATCGCGAGGGGGTTTTACTTATGCACATAATGGTATGCTTTTTTGCTTTTTTAGTTTGTATTCTTATAACATTGTCTTAATTCTGTACTGGTCATTGATTGCTTAAAGTCATAGCCGTATTTATAGAATGATACAATCATCTTTCTTGTTCGGAAACATTCAGATCTGTGTGAGCTAGTTTTAGTTCAACTGTTCAATTCCCCCCCCCCCCCCCCCCCCCCACGCCCTTCTCCTATTCTTCTCCTCCCCCTTCCTCTTTGTACGGTGAGAATTGATTATCATTCTATCAGCTGTTTCAGCAAGATGCAGCAAATTATATTGCTGACTTAAAAGGGATGTTTTTTTCTGGTATAAGCAGCAAGTTGCACCGCTCCCTTATTTTACACTAGCAGTAGTAGGCCTCCGTCGGTCATAGCTGACCATGGACAGATTATATCCGACCTAAGAGTTATATTTGTCCGGGCTGTCTGCTCGACCCGAGCAGCGTCGCCTGTGGCTGTAGAGACCGATGCGAGAGTGGTAGTCTCTGTCACAATGGTCATATCTTATGTTGACACTGGTTTATTGGCTGTCATCCCCTTTCTGCGGGCTCGCTTTTCTGCGGCAGCAGCTGTCAGTTTGTCTTCGCCAATCTGCAGCTTTTTTTTGTTGTTGTTGTTTTTTTTTTTTTTTTTTTTTTTGCTTCTCCAGCTGTTGCGGCCTGCTGTGAGGTCCTCCCAGGTCTCAGTCTTGATCTCAAGCACCTTCTTAGTTTAAAATAGATGATAAAAACGGACCGATTAAAAGAGCACCACCGGTAATATAAGGGGGGCTTCAAAAAGAATAATTATACTGTAGATCACATGTTTATTCCTTTTGATGTAGTTCAAAAGCAGAATTCCTTTCATCTTAATTAAGCTATATGTAGCTTTTGTTTATGATCAATTTTGTTTCTGAAAAAATTAGTTTCACAAACTTTTAGAATCACACAATAATGTCAGAGCTAGAGTCGGAACTAAGGGGGGACTTTCCGACTAGATCATATGCCACAGGGTGTCAGACGAAGAACTGATGGTCGTCCTGCTCTGTTCTCGTCGTTTATAAATACATCAGATTTACAATAACAGCAGTTAGTCGGCACGGAGTACCACTGGCTCCCTATTGCATTGAACCAGTTATTTCCTTATTGGCTGATTGCATTGCTGGATTAACTGACGCTCCATTTGGCCTCCAGGTCCAGTCAAAGTAATTCTACGTTGCAGAACATAGACTTCAGTTGGAGGTAAATATGAAAAAGAACAACAACATAGCTTTTTTTTTAAATAGCGGTACATGGTAGCAAGAGAAAATAAAGTTTGAACGGGCAGATGATGACTATGGTAGACTGTTATAAGTATCCTCGAACACATTTTTTTTTTTTTCCAAAACGTCTGAATGTTACAGGTGTTTGCCAGAATGTACTAAGTAGAGCAAACAAATGATATGGCTGATATGGGTACTTTGCAAGATTATGAGTTGGAATGTAACTCCTTAGAAATGTTTCTTAAACTCTTTGATGCCCAGGTTCCGGCAGTTGCCCAGCTTGATGCTTGTACTAAACAACAGATCTGACCACTCAGACTTTTGACAATGTTGACCTCCCTGGCATCCGTAAATGGATGCTCAAGCACAGGCTCTAAAACTTTACCTTACATTTTATACGAATGAGTTTAGTTTTTCAGCAGCTTATTTCTCACTGCTTTGGAACGCTGGTGGATTTTTTTAACCATTGTTGGTGAGAACACCGCAGAATTACAGATTGTGGTATGTCACCATTTAATGCCAGAGAAACGCAGACACAGTCAGCTGTGCCTCCCTGATGAATCCAATCCAGCGGATGAGAGGAATGGGTCTGCCTTCGTGATGAATGACGATGGTTCCCTTAAACTGCTAATCAATGGTTTAATATTGATAATATATTTCCCTAATTTTTTGTTTTGATTTTTTACATCCACACCTCCCCCCTCCCCCCCCGCCCACCCCCTCTTCCTTTATATAAAAATATTGTCCACGTCATTATTGTAATGACAAAAGAATTGTTGGCCTGCACTCACTGATAATGTATATTGGAAACGGAACAGAACGAAGATGGCTGACGCTGTGTCCGGCCAGTTTGCCTACGGGGATGCAGGCCATGGCGTATATGGAGAACTGATGAGTCCCCAAGAGCACCTCAACATAGACTTCATGAAGGATCGCATCTTGAGCGCAACGGGTGAGTGCTTTCTGGCTGATACATCCTCCTTTCCTTTGTGTTCTCTGCAACGTGTGTACTTGTGGTGGGGAAGTAAGGCTATGCACACGGACACAGAAAGGATATCTTCGGAGACTTTATTTGTTTACTGGATTTTGGTGTGTTCCTGTTTTCTGTAGAACCCTTCTTTG
>JADBJO010024173.1:0-15000 GCA_016801955.1 Conus betulinus
AAATCATAGCTATATTGAAAAGGCCGGGGGAGGGGTGGGGGCGGCTGCTTTAGCCCCCGGTAGGGTGCAGGGACGAATCCCTGCTGGGGGGCAAATGTTGAAGAAAATTTGTCTTGCACAGGCACTTAGTGGCCTCTCCTTGAAAACAAAGTTAACAATTAACTTCTATATAAAAAGATTCCAAATATGACAAAATATGACTTACAGCTTAAACATCAAACTGGAAATGTTATGCCAAGTACTTAGAGAATCATCTTAAATTCAGTAAACCATCAAAACAAAATAGGATGCAATATCAAATATTACTCACCAGTGATGTTACATAGAATCATCTTAAATTCAGTAAACCATCAAAACAAAATAGGATGCAATATCAAATATTACTCACCAAGATAGTGGCCAAATTTTAATCACTTAATTCATAAGTTCAAGAATGAAGATTCCTCTTTTTGTTTTTGTTTTTTAGTCTTACATGAAATTCAGTGACTCCATGTGTCATAGTATATGTTGCGGTTTTCCTACACATAGAAAGCTGTTCCAGGTTTTGAGTATCTTTGGCAAGTTTTTGACTGAAGATGATTAAATCAGGCACCAGTGACAGACAAGCAGTGTTCTGCTAAAAAAAATGCACATGTCCAAATCTTGACATCCAGCAGGGAATCAGCTTTGGAAACCAGAGCAATCACTGGAGCAGCTGCAGAAAGAGTTGATGTATGTTTCAGTGCATTCCATCTCTTCACATATTTCGTCTCCTGGGAATGCACTTTGATCGACCTTTTTCCATTTGACTTGTATACAAGCTTCCAACTGCACAGTATTCACCAACCAGTGCCCACTTCATTTGTTTTCCGCAGCCATTTTCGGAATGGACATTCAATTTGTCCATTTAATCCATTCATTCATTTCTCCACTTGTTTTTCTTCAGGTCATTGTCGATCTTCCGTGCCTCTGCTTTCGTCGTTAATCAGCTCCATTTTTGACAAATATAAAGCACGAAGATATGGTCTTCACGCATTGAAAACAAGATGGGAGATTTCAAATACGAGTGGCGCGAAAACCTGAATCGGAACACAGAACACGCACACGGAAAAAGGGAAATGTTTGCTATACGGGATTCCGTATCAATACGGAAGGTCTCCCACCTCTGCAATCAGATAAAAAACATTGATGAAGGCAGAGACGTGCCCCTACCAGCAAAGTGGGAGAACTACATTTCTCACCCTGATAACAAGGCTCACCTGGCGAAGATTTTGTCAAGATAAATCATACTGCATGGTCAGTTGACCAAACTATTGTTGCAGGTGGTGGCTTCAGTGATGTCACACAGATGGAGTCTTCAAACCCCAATACAGGTGTACGTTCCCTGGAGGCTTCACACGAGGAGGCTGACACCAGGATAATCCTGCACTGTGTACACGGTGAGGCTGAGGCAAGCTGCATTGTTGTGTCCTCAAGGGACACGGACGTTGCAGTTCTGCTGTCAGTGCATTTTCGTCGCATCAAGTGTCCCAAAGTCTGGATAAAAGCAGGCACTGCGACATTTAAAAATGCATCCTCATTCATGCTGTTATAGAAACCATAGCCATTGAAAGGGATAAACTCCAAAACCTTGCTGGATTTCATTCTTTCATGGGCTGTGACACAACGTCGTACTTTGCTGGACATGGTGAGACAACTTGCTTAAAGGTTTTTCTGCAGCAGCCTGATATGGTGAGTTTACTGGGAAAAGAACTCGCACAGATGAGACACTGCGAAATGCTGAAGTCTTCAAATCCAGTGTGTATGGTGTACAAAACTGTGACTCGGTGAACATGGTATGGTCAGTCCTGTTTCACAAAGCCCATGCACCAGAAACACTGCCTCCAACACGTGATGCCTTGCTATTCCACACACAGTGGGCACACTATCAGACAGCTATCTGCCTACAAGCTCACCTGCAGCATCCCTGCCTCCCTCTGCCAGAAACCACTGATGATTGTGATCTTCTGTGGATGCAAAAAGCAGTGCACTAGTTCCCGGTGCAAGTGCAGAGCAGCTAGTCTTCCTTGCACAGTAGCATGCAAGTGCTGTGACAACATTTGTTGCAACAAATGAAACGGAGTGGATGAGTTCTAGACAATGGATCAGAAATTGTGACGTAGAAAATGAGCAAAAATTACGACTATGACTTTTACAGATCCGTTTGGCTTGTTGAATACAAAATTACAATCAGATGGAAGAAAGAATTCACTGAGAAAGCAAACACGATTGAAATTATTGAAGTACCAATAGATTTGATTTACTTATAATGACCCATTGACTTTAACTACAAAGACTAAGTCTTATCAATATTCTTCTCCCTTTCTTTCAATCCCTCCTCCCTCCCTCACTGACACTGCACTCCCTCTTGAAAGTACAAAAACAGCTATTTCTGATAGGCTGTGAATGTTTTTGTTTTTAATGGTACAGAATTATTGACTATACATAGCTCAAGAGTGCTTGAATGCTGCCCCCCCCCCCCCTCTCTCCTTCTCCCTCTCTCTCTCTCTCTCTCTCTCTCTCTCTCTCTCTCTCTTCATATTTTGTCAAAAAAATGGTTTCGTTTCTAATTAACAGATTGTTTTGTTACTTCAGACAAGGTAAGGAGAGAAGTGAAATGTGGCTCCATTTTGATTTTGTTTGTAACTGCTGTCATGTTGTACTGGCTCGTCACTTTGTATATTTATGATTAAAAAATTGGTGGTGGGTTTTTCCTTCTTTTAAATATAAACTATAACAATAATTAGTCGGTAACAAAACTTTTAGCGGCAAAAACAATTGAAGTTGGGTTAAAAAAAATTCATGGCAGCCATTTTGAATATTTAATTTTAGTGCAAAAACTACGCTTTTGTGAGGTTGACAGACACAGAAACTGAAAAGAGCATGGTCACATTCTTTAGAATCATTTTTCTGACAATTCCTAACATCATTTGCCACCTACGTTTTATTTTTGGCTTTTTCGTGTGAAATTTGTCCTAGTCTGTATGCCGTCATCACAGGATGTCAACAAAAGATTCGTTGGAGCTCTTGGGAGCAATACGGTCTGGAAGAAATCACCCGTTTTCTTCTCTCTCTTAAAAAAAAAGGGGGGGGGGGCGTGCAGGGTGAAAAACATGCTATTACTCATAGTATAATGCATTACAAATCAAATCTGGATTAATGTCACAGCCCTGTCTCTCGAGTCGTCAAGCATGGAAGCAAGTCAGTGTCCGAGTAATGAAAATTTCCCCCCACGGGATGGAAAAAATATCAGGTACAGATCCACCTTACGGATAGTGAAGAAACTTTAATGAAATCGTCCCCTCTTTTCACTGCATGGTTAAACCAAGAAACACAAAAAAACAAACAAATAAACTTGGACACGAGTAAACGAAAAGAGCTCATTGGCAAGGATTTGTGTTTATGAGAAAGAGTGAATAAAAACAACAACAAATATACACAAATACGCGCCACTGTGCACAGAATATTTTCAATAAGCTCTTCATGACATACTTAAAGTGTGTTGTCTGTCCATTTCTAAAGTTAAATAAGCTTTCAAATCATGAAAATTGCAAATATGCCTATAGAAATCAAACCTTTCACTATATTGCACATAATTTGAGCATCTTGGGCAAGAACAGTCAATCAATCGTTGCCGAAACTAGTATCTGGATCGCTTAAGATTGCCCACACCTTCATTTAACCATACAAAACCAAAACCATATTCAAAGAGACAAATACGTACCAACCAGAGAGAGAGAGAGAGAGAGAGAGAGAGGAGGGTGGGGGGGGGGGAGGTGGAACTTTACTAACCAGCGAGTGACAGACAGACAGCCACGTTAATCTCTACAGCCTTAAAAGATTTCTTTTATCAATTTATTTTCCTTCATCTTCACACAGGCTAGAACTACGCAACTCCAGTAGTCGATTCTCTCAACTGAGTTATCGCATTACTCTCACTTGACATCGAATCGCCGACCGAGTGACTCTCACTTTCCTCAAAGAAAAGTCTGTTCGTGATGTGCTGTCGCTCTCTCTCTCTCTCTCTCTCTCTGAAAGTGAATAAATCCTGGATTCAAACCTACACTTCTTTTAATCTGACTCAGTTAATCGATAAGCCAACACGAATCACTGCTACTTCCCAAACTCTCATTGACCATGTTTACACATCTTCTGTACCTACTATAATAGAAATATGTTCACCAGTCTTTGGATGCAGCGATCACTCCCCTGTCTGTTTTACTTGGTCTAAACGAGGCGTTAAAATCCCCCTAAATCATCACAAGCATATTACGTGTAGGAACTTTTCAGGCTTTGATAAAGACTTATTCCTTACAGATATGATGAATTCCTCATTTTCCTCTGTGTATCAGTTCACGAATCCCAATGGAGCCTTAGAAGTCTGGTATCACACTTTTCTCAATGTTTACAATAAGCACGCTCCATTAAAAACAATTCGTGTCAAAAGTACCCCTAAAAAGCCTTGGATAACAAGTGATATAGAAAAATCCATGGATTTAAGAGACTCACTTCTGGCATCAGGTAATCGTATAGAATTTATGAAATAAAGAAATCTTGTTAGCTATTTAAAACGCTCAACCAAAAATAAATATTTTAAAGATCTTATTTTTACTCTAAAACAGACAACCGATCAGTTTGGAAGGCTATCAATCAGCTTAGCAATAAAATTCTAACGCTCGTGCTACAACACCGAAAGATGTATCAGTTGAAATGTTGAATACACACTTCTGCCAATGTTGCCAATTTCATCATAAAAAGAAACAGATCCTCACAAAACGATTTAGATGTTCTTCTGAATTTTTGTCAGTCCAAAAACATCACAACATGTCTAGATATTCCGTTGTTATGTGTACACGAAGTATATAATGCTCTTATTCACTTAAAGCAAACTAGTACTACTGGCCTTGATGGCATTGATGGCATTGACGGAAAGATTCTCAAACTGTCAGCACCTGTAATTGCTGAAACACTTACTTATATATACAATCTCTGCATTTCTAAAAATCAGTTTCCCCAAGGCTTTTAAAATTGCTAGAGTAACGCCGATCTACAAAACAGGTGATCACACCGATCCGTCTAACTACAGGCCCATTTGTATTCTGTCTGTACTGTCTAAACTATTGGAAAACCATCTAAATAAACATATTCTCGATCACTTTAATTCTTTCAATTTATTTCATCAGGACCAATCCGGTTTTAGGGCAATCACTCGTGCCAAACAGCATTGAAAAACCTAGTTGTTCAATGGCTTACCAATATAAATAACGACAAAATTACAGGTGTTCTCATGGTAGATTTCATGAAAGCCTTTGATGTTATTGATCACAATCTTCTTCTTAAAAAACTAAAGGTATACAACTTATCAGAGAATTCGTTAGAACTCCAATCTTCATTTCTTTCCGATAGAAAGCAAATGGTCTCAGTAAATGAATCTGTATCTCCTACATTATCCATTAGTCATGGTGTGCCTCAAGGGTCAGTACTCGGACCTATCTTGTTTTCCATATATATAAAAACGATTTACCTCTATTCATTGATAGTCTCTGTGAAATGTTTGCTGATGACACCACAATACACACTGTAGTCATAAACAAATTGAAAATATATTTGCCAGTTTACAAGAAAGTATAAACAAATTAATCATATGATCTGAACTCAATCACATGTGTCTCCATCCTCAGAAAACGAGTAAGTACTTGATAATAACCATCAGACAAAAGCGTCAAAATATTTCTTACGATTCCCTATCTCTTTGTATAAATAATGAAATAGTTGAAGAAGTTGATCATCATAAAGTCCTTGGTGTCATTGTAGACAATAATTTGTCATGGTTCTTCATGTCACAATGCTTTGCAAACTTCTATCTCAAAAGATTCACCAGCTTTCAAAACTAAAATATTTCTTAGACCAACATTGTCGTAAGCTGTTTTTTTTTTACTTCGTACATTGAATCTCATTTGAATTACTCTTCTGCATTGTGGGATTCGGCCAGTTATAACGCATTAAAAAACACTCTTCAGTCTTCACAGACGGGCTGTGAAACTCGTTCTTCTCAAATCTACAACTGTAACACCCTCTGATTATAAACGTTTAGACATTTTGCCTCTAAAATGGAAACTCATTTATAACAAAGCAATTTTTCATGTTTAAGATAATGTCCAATCATGCACCACCAACTTTGAAAAATAAATTTAAAAACGAACCTGATTCGCAATGTCAGAAAGATTCAGATACCCTACCGAGGATTGATCTTTTTAAATCTAGCCTCATTTACTCGGTGGTTGTTTGTGGAACGACCTAGTGTCTTCATTTAATGTAATTTCGAGTCTAAATGTTTTCAAAAAAACAATACTTCTCATATCTGATGCAACGCTTCCTAAACAGTGTGACTAATGACAACATCATATAAACTTCTTTATATGTTTTCAAAATTATTATATGGATTCAAGTACAAATGATGTTTAAATGTATTTGAATGTTCATTTGTGTTCCTTCGTTACCCCTTCTCTATATCTTCTGATGATATACTGTTCGTCTGTCCATCTTTCATTGACGTCCTTCATCTTCTCTTCTTCTTCTTCTTCTTCTTTTCTTCTTCTTCATTTTTTATTAATGTATTTGCAAAGTTGTGTTCTCTCTCCCCCCCCCCTCTCTCTCTCTCTCTCTCTGTATGTGTGTGTGTGTGTGTGTGTGTGTGTGTGTGTGTGTGTGTGTGTGTGTGTGTGTGTGTGTGTGTGTGAAAGGTTGATTGTCATATCTTTGGATTGCCTTTTGTATTTCAGGCTAACATCTTTTTCACTATTTAGATTGTTCGTTGATTTTGAAGTCACATATTGTCATCATTATTTCTTTTTGCTTCATCGAGGGCAAGATGTAAAAAAGCCTGTACTGTGCTTATTCTTTATCCCTCATTAAAAAAAATTCGTTCGTTCGTTCGTTCGTTCTCTCTCTCTCTCTCTCTCTCTCTCTCTCTCTCTCTCTCTCTCTCTCTCTCTCTCTCTCTCTCTCTTTCCTTTTCATCCACTTCCATTTCGTCGTCCCCAAATCCGGCTCTTTTACCTGTACAGTATCTACGTTTCAAAACCTGTCGTTAGATTTCTTAACATCACATGAAAACGCTCCCTTCTGTTCTTATCAGCTACGTTTCTATATCAACTAATTATTTGCTTGTTTATTTTTACTTTTATTTGTGTAATGAGTTTTTTTAATTTATTCATTCATTCGTTTGTTTAGATATTTCTTCTTTCTTTCTTCCTTCCTGCCTTCCGTCCTTTCTTTTTCTCTTTCTTTTTGTAATTCATGTATGTTTGTGTACCAAGTATGCGGTACGTACGTGTTTGAGTTGGTGAGAGTAGAGTTGTGTGTGTGTGCGTGTGTGTGAGTGTGTGTGTGTGTGTTGTTGTAAATGCCTTCTTGTACCTGACCTTAGCTTCCTTTAAGTGTCTTGGACTAGACTGCATGTCTCAATGACTCTGCTCCATTGCACAGTCTTTTGTGATTGTGAGTCAGTTCACAAATTACGAAGAATGTACGGGGCCCTTGGACTCCCTGCGACCAGTATATATGGGAATAATGGAGAGTCCCCTGAGGTACTTTACTATATGCAAACAGGATAGCAACTATGGCATAATCCTTCTCATCCAGTTTATCTTGGCATAACTAGTCCAGCATCTAGTTCCGAGTGCTTTTACACCTTCTGTCTGTCCAACTCATGACCAGAATAAAAGGACACTTCATTTGTTCCCAATTTCCCATCGATTTACCAAAGACCGGTCCCAAACTTCCTTGAACAAGATAGAATCTGGAATGTGTGTGTGTGTGTGTGTGCGCGCGCGCGCGCGCGCGCGCGCGCGTGTGTGTGTGTGTGCATGTTAGTGTGTGTGTGCGCGCGAGCGCGCGCGCGTGTGAAAAATTGCTGAAAAGAGTCCATCTGGTGTCGAATAGGAAAGGAATTCAAACGATACATTGTTTGTCCAATTACATGCAACTGATAAACAATGTTACAAGATTTTTTTTTTACAAATTGTCCACTTCAAAGCCGCCAGCTCCCGATTAGAAATAGAAAATAGTAAGAAGTGTGAATTCAGGCGAAAGATTTCATGTAGGCGAAAACAATTCAAAATAGATATATGAAAAGTGGCGTAAATATTGTTTAGTAAAACGTATGACGTTTGTAATACAAACCTGATGTGCGAACTCCTTTAGCAGGAACTTGTGTTTCCATGTGTTCCCTCTTTTGGTCAGGGCAACATTTTTTTCGTAAATTCAGCACGTGTTCGACTGTACGCTTGGCCTGGTATGGTACACGGTAGTCATCTCATCACACCTAAAATTTTTAGGCTTGTGTCTGGAGGCAGGATGAATCTGATTCTCAGATGGGCACTATTTCGTATTTCATACTAACTAAGGCTTCTTTGGAATGTTATTTTTCTTGCAGCCCATTGCCCACGTTGACATAGCCAGACTGCCTTCTGGATTCTTTTGGTGTCATCTTCTTTCTTCAACTTAATTATTACCATGTCTTTCTCTGCTTTTCAGTTTGCTTTTGACCACCTGTTCATTTCTGGTGATTTCAATCCCTGCCTGTTGGATTATTCAGAGTGCACGAGCTTGAGAATTTGCTTTGGCACCTCCACAGCTAAGTGAACTTTCCGTCTACAGCCAGCTTTCACCTTGGACTGGACTAATTTCACAACCTTGTCTCCTGAGTCCTCAAGCACAGGAGCAAGTTTGTGCATGAGTCAAAACGATTTTTACCTGCTGGAGGGAAAATAGCAGGTATTAATTCAAATCAAGCATCTTAAACAAACTTTATTGGAATCAGTCTTGGGCCTCATTCCCTCTTTCTACTAGAGTTGGTTACATTCAGTTCAACAGTTTTTCATTATCCGGCTGCACAAAATAACAAACAACAAACGTGGTCACGAAAAATTCCATAACCTCCTTTCTGAGGGTTTAATCCAAGAGAAAGCTTGAATAACACCAAGCACAACAGATAGTCACAAACATTTGCCACTGTGCAAAGAACAGTAAACAAACCCTTTATATATGAGCTGCATTGGTAAATCTGTGGAAGGAAATATCTTCATTACATTATTAACTCAAACCCGCTAAAATGATTGACATTACACATATTGAATAAAAAAAATTTGACAGACTGATTTGCTGAGCTATCATACGCACACACAACAAAGATTGTTTGGGACCGGTAAAACACAATCCATGTCACCGTGGAAAATGCAAGCGCCTGGTAAATTATTGAAGACGTTCATCTCTTTCGTAGATGTTCATTGGGGTCTAATGCAGTGGATTAATCCGAACATGATTTGTTTGAATTCATCTCTGAATCGCTTTCCTGTCAGACAGTACAGATAAAATTTATGGAGAAATTGAAATAAAGTATGACGTACAGTAAACCCTGTAAAAAGTAATTCAGAGCTCTCTTTTCGATAGATATGTCACTTTGAAACGTCACATCCAGATATGAAAGTGAATTCCACACTGCAATGGGAAATGTGAAGATGATGAAACATACGGATAAGACCAAAGCCGTCAGAGTGATGGAGTTGATGGTGTGCTGTCTCTGGCTCTGTTGTTTATCACTGGCTGCAAATGTTTCGCCTGCTTCCTTCACCGACACTCTTAATTTCGTCACAAGGACGACGTTACTGATCATCAGACCAACAAGAGGAATCACAGAGAACAGAAACACATTGATTTTTACAAAGGCATTGACCACAAAATCATAATAAGAAGGAATGAAAGTACATTTACTGCCTTTCTTTATCCTTCCGTACCAGAGGTGAGAGTAAACCAGGGAAAGGAAGATCACGACGCCTGCAATAATGCCCCACATTCTCTTGGCCGTGCACATCAACCCAACGCGATGAGGCCAGACCACAGACAGAGCTCTCTGTACCGTCATCACCAAACAAAATCCATGAGGAAATTCCACCTGCTGCATTGTAGATGAAGATTGATAACTTACATGTGACACTGTCAAGTGCTGTAATGTCGGACGGACTGATCATAATGTTGATCCATATTCTGACAGGCCCAGTGAAGAGGACACAGGTATCAGATACTGCCAATGTCAGAAAATAATAGTCTAAGCTGGAACGGCTGGCTCTCAATCGAATAACAATAATGATGGTCATTATATTGCCGAACGTGCCGAAAACACAAAGAAAAGGGAAAAACGAACTTTTGTATCAAATGTGTAATCTGAACTAATTCAGTAGAGGTAAAGTCAGTCTTTTCTGGCACGACGGAAAACGGGATACTGTAGTTCTTAAATGTAGTGGAGTTGGACATATTGGTGAAGTGAGACATAGATGTCGCGTCCATCGTGATCCAGTTTTTATGACAGTATCTTCAGATTACAAGTCTACTGAGGTGTCCCATCTGTTTGAAATGTATTCCTTAGCTTTTACAGAAAATTCCTGAATTTTCATCAGTTTCCGTTTTCTCTGCATATGGTGGAGGCCAAATGACCTGTCTACACTCAAACAGACACGCATGTCAAGTGTCACAGACACGCATGTCAAGGGTTTACATGCAGTCGTATGGACGTTGATACACCAGGTGCGTCCACTGAGGTGTGTACGTCATCCACATGAAACTGTTCTTTCAGTCTCGCTTAGACGACCCTATGCCCACATCAGCTTTCACAAATGGTAATGGTGCACACAAACAACGACAAAACAAAAAAAATGCAGGTAACAACTGACCGTTTTTCAATGTACGTTCGTTTATTTGTTAAAATATCTTTTCCATTTTAGCATGAGATGATTGTATCTTAGAAATATATTTCTTCTTCTTTTTTAATATCGAAAATAAAACTGAAAATATGAATTCGTCAGTAAAATAATTTGCCAGGTGATAATGTGGGTGCTATATTTCCCTCCAACCTGACAATGTTGAAGAATATCGAATGCCTCAAAAAGTATTTTTTGATCACATTTATTTTGCCATTTTTTTTCATCTGCCTCCTACCTATCCCCACTCCACCCCTCTCCCCCATCACACTCTACAACGCCCCACCCATACCCCCTTATACAGTGAACTAAATAATTTAGTCGTTCATACGATGTAAACAAGACAATTATGTCTGTAGTACAGTAGAAACATAATGGGAAAATGTGTGTGAAATATTTCTCCTTTTGTGGTAGAATTCGATTAATTTATTCAACATACTATTGCGAGCTGGGATTTAATCACACCACCAGCTTTGGATTACATTGCAGGGAGCATGAAGAAGTTGGTCCTGCATGTTTGATGTGAAATCATTCTTTTATATCAAGGAAATTTGTATATTTGCTTAATATGCAATAAATCGGAAATACAGTACAGGAGATCCACTGAAACAGACCGTTCATCCAGCACCAGCTCTCATCCCTGTTCTGTCAGTGCTGTTCCAACACACATTTAATAGAAATTTGTGAATTCACTTGTGATCTTACTGCCTTTTTCTTGACTTTTTAAATGCGTCAGAAGAATGCTACTTTGTGCTCGAGATACTGGTAAAACCATTGCATAAATACAGTAAAACAAAATCTCAAAATACAACCCAATTAAATGTAGTTAAAGAATAGCAAATACATTAAATGATGAAATTTTTAAACTTAACACATTCTGAAAACCCAAACAATGAAAAATAATGGTGGACTCTGCATTGCACAGGTACATCAGTGAATTAGTGAATCAGTGAAACTTCACAAGTTATTTACGATTAGACGCCCATTAAAGAAACGCTTGGTCAAAATTAATGTCAATGTAGCGAAAACGTTTTTTTCATCTCGGATTATCACTTTGGACAGCCTTTTGTGGTGGGATAAACACTTTGTTCATATTTCTACGGTGGCGGTTAGCCCTCGTTGGGTTGAAATCGAGGCGGTTGGGTCATTATCCTCTTTTTTCGTTTATCTAAATTAGATTTGCTTGCCTGAAAGCAAAAAAAAGGTACGAGGAATCACTATCGGCGAAGTATATGATACATCGAAATTAATACACTCGAGCAATACCATCGCAATTTCCCCTGTGCTGGACACCTACTAAAGAACCCTCGCCAGGTTCCTCTAGGTCTGTGGGCTATGTGTCAAGGCCTCGCTCTCTGCACATGTTTTCCGTATCTCCTCAGCCACGTCATTAGTCCATCGTTTCTTTTTTCTGTCTTCCATTCCGTTTCCGGCTTTCAATGCTTCTCTGAACGATTGATTTAACAACGCCGTCGGATCTTGGTAGACGGCCATACCTTCTTCACTGATGTAAAAAGATATAGATACTGTGTTATGTGCTGCTTAATGGTTTGACGCACTTTGATAACATTCATTGGTGATATAATCTGTACATTTAACGTTTACAACCTAGTGGTAACATATCATTTCCATGTTTTCTTTAACTGAAACATTAACAACAAAAAACCACAACACAACAGCGATGACAACCAAGCAACAACCAGCCACCCTCAGACCCAACCCAACTAGATAACCAACCAAACGACAAACAAACAAACAAACTAGACACAAACAATCAAACAAAAAAATTCTTATTAAGATAAATCTCCACGTTTATATGCTCCCTGCAACTACTGAGACATATCATCGACAACTGGAAAAAACATACATTTAACTTGCCTGATATCTATTCTTTTTAGACCTGTACAAAACTGCTACCCAGAACATCTGTCATTCTGTTTCTATATTTCTGTACATTTCTTTGCCAGGGTTCAACTACCAGATGGTCGCCTGGATGGTCTGGTGGGCAACACAAGCAAATCAAACACTGCACTTTGTATCATTCTGAACTTTGATTGTAAGTCGGAAATTGTCGAAATCTTTAACGTACTTTTTATTTGGTATATGAACAAAATGAGAATGAACATTATTTGAATGCTAAAAATTCTCTGGCGGGAAACATATACAAACAATGATAAAAAGACGTAAGCTTAGCGACAACATGGTTACAGGTGTAAAAATCAAGCGTCTGATCCTCTTGAGACTTACTTCCAGATTTGTGTGCGTCAAGAAGGACCCCTTCCTGGAAGTGTGTGTTAAATGCAGCCACAGTATTTGGTTTGGGGCTCTGCCACAGCCTTTTGTATGATTTCAGATAGTGTTCCATCTTTTACAGTGCTCTAATTCCTCAACCAACCAGGCTATGATATCCTAACCTATATGAAGATCAGTCTTGTGCTCTGCACAGACGACATTGCAGCAGGACATTACAGGGTTTGGCGTACCCTCCAGTTCTTTTGAGATATTTCTAGCCCAATATTTGCAGATCCGTCAGAAAATACTGCCACACTTGGATGTGTGCCAGAAAACTCAATCAAAAGGTACCCTCTAATCTGTCCCTCTTGAGATGAAACCACTTACTGATTTGTCCCTCTGGGCTCTCACCGGACCGTTGTTACCCACGTAAAAATGATTTCAAACGGATTTTAATACCATTGACGTGGCTATCCCTCTCCCAGAAGTAGTCCCCCCAACCCTTCGATGCGATAAGTGTACCTGAGGCTCTCATAGATGTATTCACATGGGTAGTTTACCGAGAGGAAATTCTTTTTAAAAGTGAGATATTTGTCTGATCTGATACAAATCCTTTTTCTATTACATCCATGCACTCTTCGCACTGTCAAATGGTTTTTAGTTAGAGATATAACAGCACACCCATGGACGTGCTTAAAAAGGTAGTCTGCGTTCATCTAGATCAACGGGACAGATATATTTCAGCTTTACTTTTTGCGTATTGGGAGCTGACTCTTCAGAGCACTGGTTGTCTCCATTTGAATGTCTCTAAGGTTGTCGCCCCAAAGACCCAGCTGATCTGTTAACATGCATGGATGATGATAAGCCTTGGTATTAATGTATTCTCCAGGTTAAAGCAGATTCTCTCTGAGAATGTGTCAGAGACTATGAAATAGGAATCTGGCTATCATGAAGAGTACTTTGATTCCAAAGCTGTCACCAGATGTTTTCAAGTTGTGAGGAAGTTCTTGTTTTCGTCCCTGCTAACCATAACTACTAACTCATGTCGTGGAAGATCCATTCAAGACTTCAAAGGTTCAGTGGTCTAACTGACCCTGGGGAAAGTCAACCTAAGGTTCATCATGTATATTTCATTCAGAGGGACTTTCGTAGGTGTGACTGCAAAAGATCATTCTCTGTGAAGGACATAATTGTTGGGTCGTGATCAACTCGTGACATTTGCCTGGACCTAGACTGCAGGATTTTAAGTGAACTCTTTTAGATCATAAATCTGGAATGGTTGTGGACGACGACAGAGATGTGGTTTATTTCCAAATTCAACCGTCACAGACGATTGACACAATGACTGACTTTAAGATAAACAGCAAGCTGACGCGGGCCAAAGTTCAATGTAGGACAGTCTGTCTTGCTTGCCTCTGAAGGAACCAGACCCACTCGCACCTTAAACTCTCCCTTCTATTTGCCATGACGTGGCAGTGAAAAAGATTCAGACCATCTTGGACCTCAAAGTTCTTGAGCTGTGCATTGCTCAATATTGATTGAGTTTCATCGTCACATGTTTTGAACTGATTTTATCGTCGCACGTTTTGAATTGTTTTTTGGTCGTCGCAATAACATACCTGTCTTCAATACAGAGCTAATGCATGATGTTGATGAGTTTGTTTCGTGGACTCAACAGTACGACTTACTTTACCAACATTAATTTTGTCAAAACGAACTAACAAATCGCTGTCCAGCAAGAGAATAATCACAAAAGCTGCTTTTCATACTTCTTTTGAAAAGTGTAATCTTCTGAAACCGTACGCGTTCTGATCAGTTTACGAGGCTCGCACATATGTTAACAAAGCTACATCTTCCAGAATTTTCAAGTCTGGCTGTATTGAAAATCCAAGAGTCACTGCTTGTCCTTCGACGATGTTTTGCTGGCTTCAGAGAGTCAGAGTTTTTAGGACGTTGTTTCTCGTAAGAATCGATGATTTTTTTTTTCTTAGGA
>JADBJO010024173.1:20000-25518 GCA_016801955.1 Conus betulinus
GGATTTATTTTCGCATGGATTTTGTTGATGATGACGGTGCCGAGAGCTCTGTCTGTGATCTGGCCTCATCGAACTCGACATGTGTGAAAGTGAGATAGCTTCCCTTCCACTCGGGCTATCTGGCACCTTATAACGAATTAGGTTGGTTAGATACATTCAGGTTTCACGTCCACTCCCACCAAAGATGAACGAACAGACGGAAAAGACCATTTCGGGAAATTGGGATATGGGTGGGTGGGGGTGTCTATGGACCTATTTCATACTACACCAAACCAACAGGACGATAAAACACAAAAAGAGCATACAATTCGCTCCATGCGAGGTGGATACATTCAAAATAAACAAATGTACGTTTCATTGTTGTTGCTGTTTTTGTACTAGAAGCAGTCATAATTGTTGTTGTTGAAATAATTTATAAAGATTATAATTCAAATATCAAAAGCAATAATCATAAAACTGGGTATGTCAGGTAACACACTGATATGTAGTTTGCTATATTTTCTTTGCTTCTGTGTTTTTTCTGTCTTTTCGTTCCTTTCCTTGTGGCATTTTTCTATCTAATCGATGTAAGGTGACTGTGTGATTATTCGTTTTGAGTTATGTGTCTCTTGGGATATGGGCAGGTGAAGGGGGAACACATAATATTTTTAGTATATTTGATTATGGTTTGTGCCATTGTATCTTCTTGTGTCCGTGACTAAGGCACTACATATATCCACAGCCCCCTACACCGCTTCAGTCAAGAATGAACCTTGCGACGACACGCAGCTTACCTGGTGCTGATGTACAAAGTGACCATGACTTGCTGCTGCTGATTTTCCAACTACGTCTGAAGACAATCAGCAAACAGAAGCAAACATGACTCAAGTGTGACCTCAAAAAGGTGAAGAACGCTGAGGTAGCAGAGGCCTTTCAGGCCATGATAGGCGGGGAAATTGCAGCAAACTCTCCATCCTTGATTTGGAAGAGGGTACAGACGTCGACACAATTGTAAACACCTTCAACACTGCGATGACCGAAACTGTCGGTGAGATCCTCAGCAAAGATCGCCAGTCAAAAAGCGTGGGTCACAGCAGACATTCTGGATGTGTGCGACAAGAGGAGAGAACAAGTAGAAAAATGAAGCAGATGGCGCAGAACAGTATTGATCAGTTAGCAGATAAGGGACATTATAAAGAAAGCAAAGGAATGGACAGAGGAGCAGTGCCAAGACATTGAGGATGACCTACGGAAGAACAACAGTAGGAAAGCATCAGTCAGTCAGCCAGTCATTCCCCTGACCGCTGGTGTCGTTGGGGGACGTGATGAGGCAGCCGCCAATTCTATCCAGGCTCTTCTATGGTGGCTGTCGTGAGGAGATCTGGCATGGTCATTTTGGTCCAGTCCTTTACATTGTCGGACCAGTTCTTTCTCTGCCGTCCTCGTCTGCGCCCTCCTTCAACGGTACCTTGAAGGATAGTTTTGGAGAGGGTGTTGTGACGAATGACGTGGCCAAACCATGTCATCTTTCGTCGTTTTGACGGTTGCGAGAAGTGATTCGTGGGGCCCAACTAGGTTAGTGACCAGGTTCTGCACATAATCATTGGTCTCGTGTTCTTTGTAGGAGATGCGGAGTAGTTTCCTCAGGCACCTGGTCTCAAACGCCTGGATTCTTCTTTCTGTTTCGGCCATCAGTATCCATGTCTCGCAACCATATAAGAGGATGGAGATCACTAGTGACTTGTAGAGCTGGGATTTTGTGTGTGGGATTGGATGTTGCTCTTCCACACTCTGTTCAGTCCGGGCATCGCTGCTGATGCGGAGTTGATCCTGATTTGGATTTCTGCTGTGCAGGTGCCATCTTTGGACAGGGTTACTCCCAAGTACCTGAAGCTGGTCACTTCTTCCAGGGGCTTGCTGTTAGTCGAGCTGTTGACCATGGCCTTTGACTTCTCTGTGCTGACCTCCATGCCGTAGGCACTTGCTCTTGTGACAAGTCTGTTTGTAAGATCCTGGAGCTCAGTGTTGCTGCCCCCCATGAGGTCGATATCGTCTGCGAAAGGAAGGTTGCAGACCGGCCTGCCGCCAATGCTGATGGAGGTGTGGTGTTCGTTGAGGGTCTCGTGCATGATTCTCTCCAGAAACATGTTGAAAAGGACTGGAGATAGTAGGAAAGCATACCAACTTGTAAAAGACCTGACAACTTCTAAGCAAAGACGAGTTTTCCACCATACTGGACAAGTCACAGAAGACAAGGCCATTCTCAATTGTTTGACGGAATACTGCTACGAATTATCACGACAGGCGTTCCACGAGTCCTAAATGACCCCATCAGTGTCAAAAAGTGACGTTTTTTCCCATACTACGTGACGTAGACGCAGCAGTTAAGTCCTTGAAACTGGGACAATGAGCAGGGTTGGGACACCATACCGGCAGAATTAGTGAAAGAATCAGGAGATGCCATACTCAGTGCCTTAAAGTCATTTGTGACAAAACTCTGGCAACCTGGTGAGAGTCCAACCCCATGGGCTCAGTCCTGCCAAACTTGTCGAACCACCAGCCTGATCAGTCACTCCGGCAAGATGAATCTAAAGATTCTTTTCAGCAAACTGAAGCTGCAAGCAAAGAAGACCATTACTGAAGAGCAGGAACAGATTTTTTAACTTGAGGATAATGTGTGTGTGAGATATCATCAGCACCAGCAGGATCTGTGCCACATTTTTTGTGGATTTCAAAAAAGCCTTCGACAGGCTGTGGCATGTAGCCTTTTAGGTGACCATGAGACTGTGCAACATCAACACCAACCTGATCAGGACCATAGAATGCATCTACGATAACGCCACCTGCGCGGTCTTCCCCAATGACACCATAGGAAGATACGACAGATCAAGACAACTGTTGGAGGGAGGCAAAGCTGTTTACTGTCACCCACTCTTTACACCATTTACCTGGAGAGAATTATGACGGACTCACTGATGGGATATTAAGGCTCTGTAAGCATTGGTGGCAGATAGTAAGAACTTACGCTTTGCTGATAAACATCGACGGGCTAGCAGTAGAAGAGCAAAAACTATCCAACCTAGCAGAACACCTTGACAAATGTTCTGCTGCATTTGGCATGGAGATCAGCACCGGAAAGATAACACTAATGACCAACAACACCAACGACATCAGCACCAACATCGCTATCAAGGGAGAAAAACTAGAGACATTTGAGAACTTCAAGTATCTCGGGGCAATTGTTTCAGATGTGGGATCAAAACCTGAAGTGCTTATCAGAGTTGTGCAAACGACAGCAGTGCTAACCTGGGAGACTAAAACCCATCTGGAATGACAGAAACATTACAATCAGTTTCACATGAGACTAATGCGCTCTCTGGTCATTGCCGTACACACACATACGCGCGCGCGGGCATGCACACACACACACACACACACACACACACACACACACACACACACACACACACACACACACACAAACACGCACGCACACACACACACACACACACACACACACACACACACACACACACACACACACACACACACAGACGCTCGCACACACACACACACACACACACACACACACACACACACACACACACACACCACACACACACACACACACGATTTGCAGGAAGTGAATGAAGTTTTATGTTGGGTGCTGGTGGTCTTTGAATTCACAACATCTGACTGTGAATTCGGAGTTCTACTCTTCAATCAACCAGACGCTCCATGATAGATTGGCGAAGCAGGTTCGGGTGGGAAGAGAAGGGGGAGTTAGGATGGAGACATGAGGTTGGGGAAAGGGAAACTGCAGAGACTGGATATGCTATAATCTCTCAAGGTTATCTTGATGCCTTTATCAGAACAGGTCCGAAGAGTCTTCTTCACTTTGCGACCTTGTCAAAAAGCCTCAAGATCCATTTGTCTTTCACAACCAATTATTCTGCGTTCAAAGGCGGTGAAAAGCACAGAGCTGTAAACGCCTCCTTGTAGCCTGCCTTATTAGCGTCTCTGTTCCCAACCACGAAAGAGATTAGCACACGAATGCGTGCACACACACACGCACGCACAAGAGAGAGAGAGAGAGAGAGAGAGAGAGAGAGAGAGAGAGAGAGAGAGTGGGGGGGGGGGATAGCATACACACAGAGACACACACAGAAGACAGACACACAGACATAGATGCAGACAGACTCTCTCTCTCTCTCTGTCTCTCTGTCTCTGTCTCTCTCTCTCTCTCTCTCTCTCTCACACACACACACACACCACACACACACACACACCACACACACACACCACCCGCGCGCGCGCGCACACACACATTGTGTTTTTCTGAAAGTTTAGGCCAAATTTCAGGAAAAACAAACATCCCCGGGCATTGCTTGTTAGGAGCTGTCAGACAACACTTTCAAATGGATTTGGGTGTGTTGAATCCATTTCTTTTATCTGACAAGACTGAAATTGCTTAGATGGCCTGGAATATCATGTTTTTTCAAAATGGCTGATTAACGAAAGTACGGAACAGGTTTTGATTCAAACCCACTTTATTTGCTTATGTTTTACACTCTACACACTGCAGATCACCAAAACACTCGGAAGAATACATTCATATTTTTAGCGCCGTATAATAATCTTACGAACGGTAAAACTATAATAAATGGTAGAGCTGATGGATCATGCCGCTTTAGTAATCCAGGGGCAGGCCACTTTTCTTCAAGCTAGGCGAGATTTCAAACGCATTGATGTAGTTTTTCGACAGATACAACCAGACTTCCATCAAGACGGAAACACGGAGAAGACGAGGTAAAGATTCTCACCCAATCACAGGGGTGGAGCAGAAAATGATAGCTATACTGAAAAGGCTGGGGGACAAATCCCTGTTGGGGGACACATGCTGAAGAAAATTTGTCTTGCCCAGACTCTTTTGTGGCCTCTCCTTGAAAAAAAAAAAGTTATCAATTAACTTCTATACAAAAAGACTCCAAATATGACAAAATATGACTTACAGCTTAAACGTCAAACTGGAAATGTTATGCCAAGTACTTAGAATCATCTTATATTCAGTAAACCATCAAAACAAAATAGGATGCAATATCAAATATTACTCACCAGTGATGTTAAAAGAAGATAGTGGCCAAACTTCAATCACTTAATTCATAAGTTCAAGAATGAAGATTCCTGTTTTTGTTTTGTTTTTTTTTAGTTTTACATGAAATTCAGCAACTCCATGCGTCATAGTATGTGTTGCGGTTTTCCTACACATGGAAAGCTGTTCCAGGTTTTGAGTATCTTTGGCAAGTTTTTGACTGAAGGTGACTAAATCAGGCGCCAGTGACAGAGGCAAGCAATGTTCCGCTAAAAATGCACAAGTCCGAATCTTGGCATCCAGTAGGGAATCAGCTTTGGAAACTGGAGCCATTACTGGAGCAGCTGCAAGAAGAGTTGATGTATGTTTCAGCGCATTCCATCTCTCCACATATTTCGTCTCCTGGGAATGCACTTTGATCGACCTTTTTCCATTTGACTTGTATAC
>JADBJO010024174.1:7500-20000 GCA_016801955.1 Conus betulinus
CTTGTATACTGTCGACATTTCGCATGCGTAGAGGAGTGTGAGGAGAACAACTGCTCTGTACACCTTCAGCTTGGCTTTGAGACTGATGTCTCTTCAATTCCAAACAATGGTGTGTAATCTGCCATAGTTGCACTTGCTTTTGCAATTCTGATGCACACTTCATCGTCGGTGGCGACGTTCTGGGACAGTGTGCTGCCAGGTAGGTGAATGTACTCACTGCAGCGAGTCTCACGCCATTGACTGTGACGTGAGGCTCATTGTAATGTCTGTCTGGCGCAGGTTGATGCAGAAACTTTCGTCTTTTTTTTGTATTTATGGTGAGTCCGAAGTTGGAGCAGGCTACGGAAAACCTGTTGATGCTGGATTACAGGTCAGTTTCTGAGCCAGTGTTGAGAGCACAGTCATCATCAAATGGAAAGTCCCTGATGATGTCTGTTGTAATCTTAGATTTTGCCTGTGGCCTTTTCAGGCAAAAACAAAAAAAATCGATCTGTTCTGAATCTGATGTCAATGCTTACGTCTTCTTCTCTCTGAAGGCATCAGTCAGCATTGCAGAGAACATGATGCTGAACAGAATAGGTGCCAAAACACAGCTTTGCTTTACGCCATTTGTGACAAGGAATGATCCAGATGCCTTCTCTCCATGTTCCTGGATACGGCCTGCATGTCATCATGGAATAGCCGCACCACAAAGATGAATTTCGTATTTAGACATGACCTTCCATTGGCCCTCTCTATTGACAGCATTGATGGCCTTGGTCAGGTTGACATAGGTGGAGAACAGAAGCGGCAGTTTGTTCATGACATTTTTTTTTCTTGGAGCGATGTTGCAAATGGTATATAGATGCATGTTTAATCTTCTGAGGGATTCTGTCCTGTTGTCCACATCAGAAGAAAACAATGATGAAGTTTTTCAGTCAGAGCCGTGCCACTTTCTTTGTAGACTTGAGCTGGTATGGAGTCTGAGCCTGGAGCTTTTGCTGGACTGGACAGCAAACATATCGCTTTCTCGGTGGCCAAGATGATTGGTGGTTCATCCATTTTTTTCTGTTGGTGGGCCCTTGAGGGAGCCAGTCAATGGTTTTGTCAATTATGGATGATGGGCGGTTCAGTATGCTGTTTGAATGTTCTGCCCAGCGCTCCGAGATCTTTTCCTTGTCAGTGACCAATGTAATTGCATCAGGGCTCAGCAAACTGGAAGATCCTGATGATGTAGGTCCATAAATTTCTTTCAAGGCATCATAAATGTTTGTTCATATTATGTCTGTCAGCATCACCTTGGATGTCGCCAGCATTGTAGCACACATTATATATCTTGCTTCTTTCGTAGTTCCTCTTGAACTGTTTCTGTGTGTGTTGTTGAATGCATCTCTTTGAGAGGTGGACTTAGTGTCAGTGAGGTAAGCTTTGTGCAGAAGATGTTTTCTCATCCAGTAGCTGCTGGATGTCATCACAGTTTGTATTTAACCAGTCCTTGTGTTTCTTGGCTGCTGGTCGCAGGATCTCTCCAGCAGTTTTGTAGATAAGTTTTCTGAAGTTTGGCTAGCTGGCTCCCACATCTGGTCGTCCATAGAGGCAGATTTCAAGCATCCTTTCAGTATGTCTACAAACAACAGCTTGGTTCTGGTGTCCTTCAGCTTGGTGACATCAAGCTGTCTCAGAGCCTTCTTGCCTTGCGGGTGTCTCTTTGGTTGGATCCCCATGTTAAACTTGCTGACTATGAGATGGTGGTCAGCCGAGCATTCAGCACCACAAATGGATATGGTAAATCTTACATCCTTTCTATCCCTCTTCCTGACAATGATGTAGTCAATGCAAGATGCCAATGCTTGGAGCGGGGATGCATCCATGATGTCTTGTTTTTTAGGTTGGGATGTAGAAGACTTTGTTGGTGATCAGCAAATCATGCTCTGCACTAATCTGGAGTAGCAGGAGACTGTTGCTGTTGCAGTGGCCTATTCCGTGTTTGCCCATGGCACCACTGTCAGAACCGATTCTAGCGTTGAAGTCACCGAGTATGGCAAGCTTCCCTGCTTTCGGAACCGCAGCAATGATAGAGTGAAGATCCTCGTAGCATTTTTCCTTCACATCATCTGGGTTGGTCACGGTCAGCGCCTAGGCGCTGATAATTGTCAGATGATTCTTCCCAAATGAAATATAGACTTTCATAGTCATCAGCCTGTCATTCTCTCCCTTTGGATGTCCATCTAATTTGCCAGCAAGAGCTGTCTTCACTGCAAAGCCGATACCAGCCTCTCGTCGCTCTTCACTTCCTCTTCCGTTCCAAGCAAGGCATAGTCAGAGCCCCTTTCACAAAATTCGCCCTGTCCCGCAGGCCGGGTCTCACTCAAGGCTGTGATGTCGATGTTATACCGGGCGAGTTCTCTATCAATTACAGCTGTTCTCCTCTGAGGCCTGCTTGCATCGTCTCTATCCAGGAGGGTGCATACATTCCATGTGCCAAGGGTAAGAGGAATAATCCTCTTTCTTTTTTTCCTTCTTTGAATTTCGACCACTGTTATAGGATCCTCTCCAGCTGCGGTAGGCTGGCTAATAAAGAATGGAACAGGCAATGGCTAGGACACCTTTTTCTTGACCCATTCCCATGCTATGGTGATAAGCAGTGCTATTCTAAAAAAAAAAAGGCTGCTCAGTCGCTCAAGTGGCTGCCAGCCTCCACTGCTACTCCAGTTAAGTGGAGAACGACCCTGTGGCATGAGCCGACTGTGTGCAGGTTTGCGGCTACGGCTGCCAACGTACCCTCACCTGCCGCTGCGTCGCTCGCCCATCGCCACAGGACTGTTGAATGAAATAGGGATATGGGGAATAGGGATGGATGATGATGATGATGATGATGATGATGATGATGATGGTGATGATGATGATGGTTGATGATGATGATGATGATGATGATGATGATGATGATGGTGATGATGATGATGACGATAATGATGATGATGATGATGATGATGATGATGATGATGATGATGACATCGACGACGACGACGACGACGACGATGATGATGATGATGATGATGATGATGATGATGATAGAAGTGACTTCCTTAGTGAGTGTGATCAAAGTGAGGAGTTGCGTAGTTCGTCGATCTCACTCCCGTCCAAAGGTATCTGAGTCCAGCAGCACGATAGGGTCACGACGATGGGAGATGGGCTCAGATGCAGTGGATGACCATGGTGTCTCTTGTGTCTCATCAAGCTCTATGCAATCCACAATGCACTGCTGTGAGTCGCCATTCTGCCCCGTTGAATCAGTTTGTGACTTCCTTCGCGCAGTCCGCTGAGTCCAGTTTTCACATGTTTAAGGCCAGGTTGCGTTCTGTTCGTTGCCTTGGTTATGCTGCTCACTTTCTTAGATTTTTGATCATGATAATGAACGACAACATCTTTGCGGCAAGTATTGATACATTTCTGCCTGATGATAAGGCCAGACAGTCCCTTCCAGTTCTTCTGCTGTACCTGACAATTGCTCCGAGCGCTTGAGGTAGGCTTCAGGTCTAACGATGAACTGTCGTGAGTTCTTCCATTCTTGGGTGAGCAGTCACGAAAACGGCGACGATTCCCTTCATTAGTGAAGTCGTGTCTTCTCCGCAGTGTTTCCTTCTATCGAGTGTAGTTTGCAGTCAGTTCACATGGAAGATGATGACTAACATCGAGGGCTTTATCTGACAATAATGCGCTTGAATTAGCTGTCTATCTTCTTGGGACCACGTACAGTAACCAGGCGTTTCAGCCTTTCTAAACAGTTGTTGAGGTCGTCTTTTATCTCGATACATGCTTTGTCATTTTGGTGCTCTGGTCGCCACGATTGTTTTCTTTGGGGGAGGGGAGGGGGGGAGCAGCATGTTCATGATGTCTCTCTCTCTCTCTCTCTCTCTCTCTCTCTCTCTCTCTCTCTCTCTCTCTCTCTCTCTCGTAGAAATTCTATTAGTTCTTTCCTTCTCAACCTATATCTGGCGAAATTAACCGTGATAGGCGTTCGAAAATCAGACAAAATGCCTTGTGAACTTGGCTAAAATGCATTTTAATTACTCTGCTTTTCAAATTCGTCATCATCTATTCTATCTGTTCATCTGTATCAGAAAAGCAAACTAGCTGTCCAAACGAATTCATTCCAATAAATCCTGATAACACTTCATTACTTCTGTAAACACAAAAAGGCAGAGACAAAAGACCCACAGGTGTGACTGTCATGCCAAAACCGAACATCTGGCTTGCTCGCAGTGTGCTTGTGATATTTCCCTGAGCCTTCAGCTGCACTGCCACTCGTCTGGATTCTCATTAAAGTCACTTTCCCCGCAAACTGACACCTGGCAGATACTAGTATTTGCACGACTGTAAAACCAAAAGTAAAACAAATACATTTCAATAATGTTTATCTTTCGTTTTTTTTTTTTTTTTCTCTCTCTCTCTCTCTCTCTCTCTCTCTCTCTCTCTCTCTCTCTCTGTGTGTGTGTGTGTGTGTGTGTGTGTGTGTGTGTGTGTGTGTGTGTGTGTGTGTGTGTGTGTGTGTGTGTGTGTGTGTGTGTGTGTGTGTGATCTTATTGACTATGTCATCATTAGGAAGAGGGGCAGGCGGGACGTGCGGGTCACGAAGGCCATATGCGGCGCGGAGTGCTGGACAGATCACCGCCTCATTCGTCTCAAAGCTCAGGATTTAATGTCCAGCCCAAGAGACGTCCTCAAGGCGTAAAACCACCGAAACGTCTGAATGTCAGCAAGCAAAACAGTCCTTTGTTGACATCCTGGAAACCCGCTTGGAGTCCATCATACTGAATGACCACGATGTGGAAGCAGCATGGGCCGCACTTCGTGAGACGGTGTACAGCACAGCTATGGAGTGTCTGGGACCCACAATCAGGATGCACAAGGACTGGTTCAATGAGATCTGCACTGAAATCCAGCAGCTTCTAGAGGAAAAAACATCGTGCTTTCAAAGCGCACATCGACGACCTACAGTGAACAGCAACGAACGACGCGCTGAGAAACATACGCAGAAACATCCAGCTAAAGCTGCGCCAGATGCAAGACTCCTGGCTGAACAACAAAGCTGATGAGAGTCAGGGCTTTGCAAACAGGAACGACATGAAAAACTTCTATAATGGCGTGAGAGAAGTCTCCGGTCCCACCACCTCGGGCTCATCTCCACTTCTCAGTGCAGATGGATTAACGCTGATCACAGATAAAGAGAAAGATACTGGAAAGATTGGCTGAACACTTTGATAGCGTATTGAACCGCCCATCCACCATCAACAATGAAGCCATCGATCGACTACCCCAAAATTCCGATCGATGAGACGCTGGGACGCCGTACCAACTTCGGAGGAGACTCAGAAAGCAATTCGTCTGTTATCCAGTGGCAAAGCTCCTGGCTTAGACGCAAGACCAGCTGAGGTCTACAAAAAGGGTGGGGCGGCTCTGGTGAAGAAAACTTCATCAACTCCTTTAGATCATACGGCAGCACGAGACAGTTCCTCAAGACCTTAAAGATGCCTCATCATTCACCTCTACAACAGCAAAGGAAACCGTCAGGTCTGCGCTAACTATCGTGGAATCTCCCTGCTATCCATCGCAGGCAAGATCCTGGCTAGAGTTCTACTCAACCGGCTCAACACACATCTTGAGCAAGGTCTCCTACAAGAGAGTCAGTATGGCTTCCGGAAAGAACGTGGTGGGACCATCCACATAGTGTTTGCTGCCAGACAGCTTCAAGAAAAGTGTCAGGAACAGAATGTCGACCTGTACTCCACCTATGTTGATCTGACCAAAGCCTTTGACACTGTCAGTAGGGAGGGGCTTTGGAGAATTATGACGAAGTACGGATGCCCCAGAAAGTTCATTGCCATCGTACGCCAACTTCACAACGGCATGCTGCCCAGAGTCCAAGACAACGGTGAGACATCTGAACCGTTCCCAGTCTCAAACGGAGTGAAGCAGGGTTGTGTTCTCGCACCCTGTTCAGCCTCATGTTCTTGGCTATGTTGACTGACGCATTCAGTGATGGGGAGATAGGCATTGTCATCAAGTACCACACAGATGGATCAGTCTTCAGTCTCAGGAGACTTCAAGCGAAAACCAAGCTCTCGACGGACACTGTCAATGACTTCCTCTTCGTGGACGACTGTGCCCTCAACGCTGTCTCAGAAGCAACAATGCAACACAGTGTTGACAAGTTCTCCACTGCTTGCAGCAACTTCGGCTTGACAATCAATACGAAAAAAGACTGAAGTGATGCACCAGCCAGCCCCGGGAAAGCCATACGTTGAGCCAGTCATCACCATCACTGGACAGCAACTGAACGCGGTGGATAAGTTCACCTGCCTAGGCAGCACTCTGTCCAGAAACGTTGTCATCGACGATGAGATGAATGCCCGGCTCGCCAAAGCTGGTGCCGCTTTCGGCAGACTGCACAAGCACAAGAACGTATGGAATAGGAGAGGCATCACTCTAGAGACAAGATCAAGGTGTATCGGGCCATAGTTTTCATCACACTGCTCTATGGCTGTGAAACATGGACAGTTTACCAGCGTCACGCCAGGAAACTGAACCATTTTCCACACCACTTGCCTCAGAAGACTCATGGGCATTACGTGGCAAGACAAGGTTCCGGACACTGAAGTCCTCACTTCGTGCTGGCCTGCCTAGCATCTTACCATCCTGATCCAGTCACAGCTTCGCTGGGCAGGTCACGTAGTTCGCATGCCAGACCATCGGCTGCGAAAGAAACTATTGTTTGGCGAACTGCTACAGGGCAAAACTCTCATGGAGACCAGAGGAAGCGTTTCAAAGACAACCTCAAATCCTCCCTGAAGGCCTTCAGCATCAGCCACACAACATGGGAACAGACTGCCCAGGACAGAGACGGGTTGTGATCAGCTGTCCGCAAAGGTGCAGAGATCAGTGAAAACAACAGAATTGCTGCAGCTGAGCAGCGCAGGCTGTCTGATGTTGTGTATTATCATGAAGTCCAATCATTTACAGAATGATTAATTTCAAGGACTTCACCAGAAATGCATGCCAGTGCTGGTGGTGTTATATGCCAACCTAACTCCATTACCTTGCAATCTATAGGCCCTGTATATGAAGCACCTGGTTAGGGATAGGTCCTGGGTGATATTAAGCATCCTACTTTGGATAGACCTTAGGTGATTAGAACAGTTTTATACTGGATTACATACATCTCATCACAACTTTCGTGTGACTACCCTAAAGTTTGCCTCAGCACGAGGTTCCAGACCGACTTACCAGAATATGAACAGCTTCAGACAACCACAGAAGGCAATCACAAACCAACGCACCTGTGGGGTTTCTTGTGGCGGATTACACACACACACACACACACACACACACACACACACACACACACACACACACACACACACACACACACCACACAAGCACGCATGCATGCGCATGTGAAACTCTCTCTCTCTCTCTCTCTCTCTCTCTCTCTCTCTCTCTCTCTCTCTCTCTCTCTCTCTCTCTCTCTCTCTCTCCCCCCCATCTCGTCTCGTTTTTCATGAATGAATTGGATATTGATTTTTTTCTAAATTAAAAGCATGTAGAAAGAAACTCGTGGAGAGCGTGGCAGCAGAGAGTCCTCAGAAGAGAAGCCCCCTTCAAGCAAGCGTTTCGGCCCTTATCTCCTGACACTCCAGGGGGGTTTGGCCACACCCGGTTCATGACTCTGGATGTCCCTCTGCTGCCCCTTTTTTTTCCCCATCTTGGGACGAGCCATGGCTGGGATTCGAACCCATGACCCTCTGGACATGCTCATTTTCCACTTAATGACACGCACACTAACCACTGAGCCACTGGGGCACCTGATATTTGTAGGAAAGTTAAGCCTTATGAAGTTCACTTTTGTTCCTCCTTGACCAGATCCAGCTTGAACACCTCTCTGCCGCTTCTGCCATTGCTTTCAGGGCTCTGTTTTTTTTTCCCTCCCTGCAACTGAGAGCTGTTTCATGAGGCTGTATGCAGACGTTCCTACACACCCCCCCCCCCCCCCCCCCCCTAGCTCCAATTTCTGCAGTGAGGACTTTGACCTGATAGCCTTCTCTCCTAAGGCTGTTTGCCAGATCAGCATACTTTTCAGTCTTGTAGATTTGAGCTGCCTCCATTCTGTTCTTATACGGCACCGTGAGCTCGACCATGATCAGCTGCTTGGTTGACTAAGAGTGGACTACTATGTCTGGTCTCATGCCACTCTTGCTGATGATCTCTGAATTTCATGAATGAATTGGATATTGATTTTTCTAAAACTAAAAGCATGGCTTTAAGTTAATCCCTGGTGCAGTTGAAATCTTCCCTCTGTTGTTCGCCGATGATGTGATTGTATTACTTGACTCTGTTACGGGGCTACAGAATCAAATTGACAGTCTACAGACAGGAGCAGATCGATTGCAGTGAACAGTCAATCTGAGAAAAAAAATGTGAAATTTTTTTTTAGAAAAGGCGGTTACATGAGTGCCAGAGAAAGATGGTTCTACCGGAATGAAGAGGTAAAGGTAACTAACTCTTACAAATATTAAGGGATGGTCTTTGATACAAAGTCGAGCATTAGCAAAGCTTTGTCAGATGGTTGTAATAAAGCGAAAAAGGGTGGTTTTTAGATACACTTAAGTCATTAAGAAAACTAAGCACGAGAGATATAGATTTGTTTTACAAGGGATTTGACACACGAATTGAACCCATTTTATCATTCGCGTTTGAAATATGGAGACTACAGTATAGTAATAACCAAACTGAAAAATGTTTAAACGTTTGCTATAAACAAACATTTCGGAATATTTCCCGGCATACATCTAGCAGATTAGTGTATAAAGAAACCGGGGGATATTCTTTATATATTACAAAGACTGTAAAACATGCATTAATTATTTGTTAAACTTATCAGACCCATGTCAAGAATATGTAGACAAGCTTATGAAATGCTCTTGTTAGGACACAAGTCTGGTCGTTTTAAATGCGTGTCAAATGTACTCTGAACTTACATGGCTTCGATATTGATTGGTTGAGCCTAGGAGTTGGTTATGACTATGGTTTTATGGCAGAACTCAAAGACAGACTCGTTTCCTGTTTCAAGCAAAACTGACATGCAGAAATAGACAGTCCAGATGAATATAGATATTTCTATTCCTTTAAAAGCACATTTCATTTAGAAAAGTACCTTACATTAGTTAGTAATAAATGGTATAGAGACAATATCATCAGATCAGATTGAGGGTTACTTGTCTAAAAATTGTAAGCGATGATTTTTAAGCCACGAAGGTTGAGATGACATAATCTGCTCATCTTGTAGAAGCAAATGTGGAACTGAAGAGCACTTTGTGTATCTTGTCATTTGCTTATTCTGACAAATGTAAAGACTGCATCGTGTTACACTCTGTTTCATACTATCCAAATAGCTCAAGTCTTGATAAGTGGTTATCTAATCGTAATGAAGGGGTTGTGAAGGAACTTACAAAATATAGAGCTATATATGTGAAGGGGAGTAATTTCGGGATGATCCAACACATACACACACACATACACACACATACACGCGCGCGCGCGCGCGCGCACACACACCCCCGCCCCCCCCACACACACACACACACACGTGCACGCACGCACGTATGTACATGTGCGCATGCTCAAGTGTACTCTCTCTGTCTCTCTCTCTCTCTCTCTCTCTCTCTCTCTCTCTCTCTCTCTCTCTCTGAGACACGCAAACTGATGCGGGTATGCGCGCAAGCCGAGGCGCGCAGGCACGCACACACACACACACACACACACACACACACACACACACACACACACACACATCATCATTTAGTCCAGATGTATTCAGGTTTCCACACTGTTGGAGTGCAGTATGATCGTCAGTCCAATCTTTCCTAAAAAGGAACTTTCAAATGAACTGTCAGACCATCTCACAAGAAAAGTTTGGGATGATCAACTGGACCGTCCCAAAAGGGATGTTTGGTATGATCAATATCAACCGTTCGAAGAAGCCGCTGATCTGATCTGGAAAATCGGTGAACCTACTGTGTGTCTGTTTGGACTGTTTGGAAATTCTGTCATCATTTTTGTTATACTTTGTCATTCTGCGTCGACTTCTAGTGTGTTTTCTTCCTAATTCTGGCCTGGTCTGACCAGCTGCTGTTGATATCATACCCTCTAAATGATTTGCTATATCGGGGGCTCAGTGTACCTCGTCTTCATTCACTCGGTTCCTGGCCATGCAAACTGTGGCAGATGATGGTTCACACGGTGGATGTTTTGTCTCCCTGGATGCTTGTGGCACTCACCATGTTAAGAGCAGCTTCTGTGCTGTGGCACTTCGTGTCAAAGCTGTGTGGACGAAGGGAATGTCGCGAGCTTCTGCAAGTATAATAATGGCTGTCACAGGTCTGATCCATTGCCATTTTCTCTATGGATATGATCTGTCACCTGACAGTCGCAAGTGCCGCAAGCATGCTGGATTACAAATGTATACAAGTTTTTTTGACGTACATTGGCCTTGGATATACATGACGGAAGGTTGGATTCTACCTTTGATGTATTAATTGTCAGCAACAGTGTTCTTCTCTGGACACTTGTCAGATCTGTAGAAAACAGGCGCGCGTCTTCCTGTGCAGCAAGCCAACCAGAATTGTAGACAACAGAAAGTGACACCATTGACTGGCACTTTGATTGTCACAAGCGTTATCTTTTTCCTGCTGAAGGCACCCATCCAGATATATTATCTCCTCGAACCATATGTGACTGGGATGACCCGATTCAGAAAGGACAATATTCCATTTTCTATGCAGCCAGCCACATCCTGTGGTACTCCAATAGCGCCGTCAACTTCTACTTGTATCGTCTAACGGGTAGCAAGTTCAGAGTAGTTTCAAAATAAAACGTTAAAAAGTGGTGGGGGGGGGGTGGGGGGTGGGGGGGGGTGGGGTTACTATTCTATACCATTAAAGTGGGTGCTGAACACAGATCTAACCCAGTCAGTGACACTCACGTGATTCAGTGCTTGTTTCGCAGCGAATATCATAAAAGAATGGTGTGAGGCTCAGTATGGAATGGCCATTTCCGATCAGACTTTTGTATTAAAAGCACGAAAAGAACAATCTAAAAAAGGTCAATAAAAAGCGCGTGTCCTAAAACGTTTATCAGACGGTTTGATACTTATAAGGGAACTGTATAATTCTTCTTTATATGAAGAGTGTCGAGAAAGCTCTAAGAGAATGATTCCTGAGCGAGAGGCAGCATTTGCGTTAAAACTGTTATGGATTGGAAGTGCCAGAAACGATGGACAAACTGTAAAATATATCAAGTGCCGCTGCTTTAAATTTGATATATAAAAATAAGTGCATTTAATTTTAGTGCTGGAAAAAGAGGGGGAAGATGATCCGTTCTATTCTCAGCCAATAGATTTAATGATTTTTTTTTTATACATAAAGGTACACGTTTGAAGAGAGAAGATACAAGAACTGGAGATCAACGTTTGAACAAAGAAGGTGCAAATGATTGGAGATCAATCGCATAATTCAACACAGACAACAAATAACTAGCAAGTTATTCAGTTAACAGGATACCAGGAGTGATAAGCAACAAGTAATTTAATCAGTGGAGGAAGCCTTGGACATGGAAAGGAAGAAGCACAGCGACAATTCACATGTTGGCTGATAATGATGTGGAGCAGTCTTGTCTAAGCAAGCTGTCAGGATCTGTTGTTGCTCTTAGTTAAAACGTGCTTTTGACTCAATTTCAAAAGATCACAAAATAAATGCCTTTATAAAATCAGGGTTTCGGGAATGTGTTTATTTCTTGGGGAAAAGTTCTGACGCACACAAAGCATAAAAGTGTGTGTGATCAGAGAACTTGATACGGGAAGAAATATTAGACAAAGCTGTGGCTCCTCTCCGCTGGCTTTTAGCCTTAGCATTGAGGTGTTAGCTATCAAAGCACGTGAAACAGACGACTGAAAGATTGTAAACTAAACGGAATATCAAATATTTCTACGATTTAAAAAAATGAATCAGTTTTATACGCTGATGACACCACACAGTTTCATACATCATGTTGTTACCATAGCTATTTGTATAGTTTTTTTCCCATGGTTTTCCCTTTCTCATGCTTTGCCTTCTTGTCTTCATTTTTGTTTCAGATCAGAGTTTAACGTCCTTTTTTGTTTGATAAGCATGCACTGGAATTTGAGTTTCCATCCCCGGTTTTAATCATGGTAGTTTCATGCTTTTTGCACATAACATCCTTCCTGCGTTTACTACTTTCAGTCTGACACTGATCAATGACGTCATCAACACGAAGCTGTGTTCCCGTAGTCAGCTCGCTCTGGTCATTTTACTGCAGTGAACACCTGGCTGTCATGGACCACACAGACAGAAAACAGCAGTTTTACATTTGACTGGCATTGATTACACAAGCATATCAAATCAGCTGGACCAGTGACGTCATTCGCTTATCAGTCGATCTGCATGCAG
>JADBJO010024175.1:5000-7500 GCA_016801955.1 Conus betulinus
ATTCATCTATTTCATGTTTGTATGTGACCACCCGTCTTTGCCGTATCTGTTTGTGACGACCCATTTCTTCCGTGTCTGTTCGTAACCACGCATTTCTTCCCGGTCTGTATGTGACCACCATATATATCTTTTCCCTGTCCGCGAGTGACTAAATGTCTTTCCCCCGTCTGAAAGTGATCATCTATCTTTTTCTGCATGTAACCAACTATCTGTCCTTAGGTGACCGCCCATCTATTTCCTGCCTGTACGTGACCACTCATGTTTTTTCCTGTCTGCATGTGACCATATATCTTTTTCCTGTCTGCTCCTGACTACCCATGTTTTCTGGTCCGTATCTACTACCCATCTTTTTCTGTCTGTTTGAAATCAATTGTCTGTTTCCTCTCGATATGTGACCACCTATCTTTTTTTCTGTCGGTAAAAGACAAGCCATCTTTCCCCCCGTCTGTATGTGACCACTAATTATTTTCCTGGCTGTGTGTGACCACCCATCTTTGTCCTGTCAGTATGTGACCACCAACGTTTTTCTGTCTATATGTCACCACCCATCTTTTTCCGGTCTGTATATGACCATCCGTCTTTTTCCCTGTCTGTATGTGACCCACCAACTTTTCCAGTCTCTATATGACCACGCACCTTTGTCCTGCCTGTATGTCACCACCCATCGCTTTCCTGTCTGTATGTGACCACCCATCTTTTTCCTGTCTTTTTGACCACCCATCCTTTTCCAGTCTCTATGTGACCACCCATCTTTTTCCTGACTGTATGTGACCGCCATCTTTTTCCTGTCTGTATGCAACCACCAACTTCTTTCTTGTCAGTATGTGAACACAACTTTTTTCCTGTCCGTGTGTGACCCTCACGTTTTCCTGTCTGTATGTGACCACCAACTTTTTCCTGTCTGTATATGACCACCAACTTCTTTCCAGTCTGTATGTGACCACCATTTTTTTTTTCCTGTATGTATTTGAACACCAACCTTTCCCTGTCTGTATGTGAACACCCCACCTTTTTCCCTGTCTGTATGTGCGCACCCATCTTTTTCCTGTCTGTATGTGAACACCCATCTTTTCCCTGTCTGTATGTGAGCACCCATCTTTCCCTGTCTGTATGTGAGCACCCATCTTTTCCCTGTCTGTATGTGAGCAACCATCATCTTTTCCCTGTCTGTATGTGAACACCATCTTTTCCCTGTCTGTATGTGAAACACCCATCTTTTCCCTGTCTGTATGTGAACACCCATCTTTTCCTGTCTGTATGTGAGCACCCATCTTTTCCCTGTCTGTATGTGAACACCCATCTTTTCCTGTCTGTATGTGAGCACCCATCTTTTCCTGTCTGTATGTGAGCACCCATCTTTTCCCTGTCTGTATATGGCACCCATCTTTTCCCTGTCTGTATGTGAGCACCCATCTTTTCCCTGTCTGTATATGACCACCCATCTTTCCTGTCTGTATGTGAGCACCATCTTTTCCCTGTCTGTGTGACCACCCATCTTTGTCCTGTCTGTGTGTGACCACCCATCTTTGTCCTGTATATATGACCACCCATCTTTGTCCTGTGTCTGTGTGTGACCACCCATCTTTGTCCTGTCTGTATATGACCACCCTTCTTTGTCCTGTCTGTATGTGACCACCAAGTTTTCCTGTCTGTTTATGACCGCGCACCCAGTTTTTCCCCTGTCTCCACGTGATCACAGAAGATTTTCATCTGTACCGAGGGAAGTGTTGTTTACAGTGTGTGTTGTTTTGTCTGGTAGCTGAATTACGCAAGGAAACTATTCCACCGCTTCTGACTAAATTTCGACCAAGATATATACCTGGCCCTGGGAGAAACCCAATCTTTTTTTTTAGGGAGAGAACGCTGGGTGGGAGTCGGGGGAGAATGGACCAAGGTGAGGGGTCGGTGGTGCGGACAGCTGACACAGGATCAGTCTTTATTATTATGTACAAACCAACTGCTCAGCTTTGCTGTAAAAACAACAACAACAACAACAACAAACTCTGAACATATCTGAGAAAAGACAAACAAAAAAAAAGCTTGTACACAAAAGGCGTGGATGTGATCGATGTGTCTCATCAGTCATAATCCTTTACAATCCAGCAGCCTTTGTAGACCGTGCTAAAGAATGTGTCTTAGGCAAACTATCCGAAGGACAATGTTCGAAGCGTTATGCCGTGAGCTTCTCTCCAGACAGCTCCATGTCTGAGGGTCAGTACCAGCATTCACCACCTTGACCACGAAGGTCAGGGTTTTCGTCCACCTCTACAAGAACGTGTGTCTGTCTGTTGGTCTGTCTGTCTGTCTGTCTGTCTGTCTGTCTGTCTGTCTGTCTCACGGCAATGTCACACATGAACTGCACACCTTTTTTGTGGGTTCTCCAACCTCCTTTTTTGTCCCCACTTTTTATTTAATTTCTTTTTTTTTTCAAAACTCTTTCCTTTTTTTTTCTTTTATTTTCTTTTACTTGTGGGACCTCTATCCTCCTATTTCTTTCCAC
>JADBJO010024176.1:4148-25516 GCA_016801955.1 Conus betulinus
CACCCTTTGGGAAGCTGTTGTAGTGCTTCCCTTGTGTCTGTGGTTTTGGGGTGTGCTGATAGCGCCCACGTCTGTCTGGGAAATGCTTGTTCGAGACGGCCCCCCGAAAAAAGACCCTTTCTTGTTGCCCCCGTTTCCGTCATACTGGAAGCGACTAATTTGGGGTTGTTTCCCTTTTCCCCAGCAGACAAGGGCCTTGTAGCCTATCTTCTCCATTTTCGTTTATATCTTTGAGGGTGGATGCAAGACTGTCATCAAACAAGCATTCCGTAACGGCAATCGTTCCGTCGCACAAGCGCGGCTTGACCATTGGACACATCGCTCGACGATGGAACATGGACAGCTCATGGGTGGCGTGCCCTAACAATGCAATTGCATTTGTGCAGTTCTGTATTACTTCTGCATTTTGTCGCGAAGCCTCATTCTGGTCTGCCACGCAAGCAATCGCAGTTGTTGCCTTGATAATAGCGCACTGGGTGTGTGCAATCTTCAGATCCCATTTGCATTGATCTGTTGAAAGTTTGGACCATATCTCCTTGTTAACCAATGGCACAATTAATTTTTTCACAATTTTTCCGGTCGATTGTGAGCCTCCAATTTGTCCTTCTGGACCTTTTTCGCTCAGCTTTCGGCTACATGCGCACAGACTATTGTTTCCAAGCCATCACTGACCTTTGAACCTAGCATTTCTTTTCCACTGAGCTCTTGTTCAATTTCATCGAACAACTGAGCGTTGTCTTTCTTAGATGTGCTAGAGGTAGAAGTACACGCATTTCCCTCAATCAATGCCTTTTCACACTGCTGTAAATCTAACTCTTCTTGATCCTCTTATAAAACAAGGATATCGCATTCGTCATATTCCACATCAGAATCGTTTCCACTCATGTCTCCAGCATTGAGTTTACTTTTTAACGAAGAAGTTCTCAGAAGAGTTTCAAATTCATCAAACCTCTTTTCCTCCCACTTCACATCCGAACTTTGCGCTACATCTTGAAGCCTGTCCTCTAATTTTTCCTCCAGTTTGGAATCTCTCAAGTCCTTACCTTCAATGGCAGGCCTTTCATCTTGATCATGTGAGGCCAAGGTGCCAGACTTGGTACTGGTGCCAGGCTGAAAGCCGGCAATTACGATATTGTTGATCTGAACAGCAACACGAAATCTGGCTGATAAAAAGTCACTGAATGGACTCAAGCCTTGCTATCTTTAACTAATAAGAGTTGAAAAAGAATAAAAAGGAATGGACTGACCTCATGAAACTTGAAGATGATGTCTCTTTTGGTGGAAAAAGTGTGTCTTGTCTCTGGCATGGCACAAGCATCACTGGCTAGATGCGCACGCATCACATCTCACGTTATTGTGAATGACCAATCACTAGATGATTGATAACTGGAATTATCTAAAGTCTAGGGATGAGAATGAGCAATTACATGCCCTCCCATCTCGGCTCTGGATAATTCTCGCTTACCTCCAGGTATTGTCTGTTGAATTTATTTAGAGGTCATTCATGTCTAAATACTGGCAAGATGCTCATGCATCACATCTCACGTAACTGCTCATTCCAATCCCTAGACTCTAGATAATTCCAATTTAACCTCAACTTATAGGCCAGTCTCGTTAATTTGACTAATTAATATTGACACTTTCTCACAATGCTGAACACATTCTTTTCTTTTTTTTTATTATTCTCACTGTCCAGATCTAAAGACACAATTTAAAACACTGTACCATCTCTTCTTTCCTCTGTCTTTGTTTTGATTTGAGACACATTAGGTCAGTATGCATTTGGAGTCAGTGGCCAGACAACTATGTTTTCTGTGGTCAATCACACACCACACACACATGCACATACGCACAGCACACACACATACACACACACACACACACACATGCATGCATGCTCGCACAGACTAAAAAAAAAGTCATCTCACTGAAGAGTACACAAAGAACAATACAACTCCCATTCTGCAGCAAAGAGAGAAATGGTCAGACTTTGGAGAATGTCCAAACTAGTGGAACGTCTATCTCTTTTTTTTTTTTTTTTCCTTTCACAAGCAGTGAGAGCAGATGGAAGAGGGGCAGAATTACTCACAGTTCACGTCCAATGCCAGACATCTTGAACCCGCCAAAGGGGGCCTGCGGGGTCACAGCGCGTTGTAGCAGTTCACCCTGCAACACACCAGGTTAATCAGGCCAGTCTTACAGCAACTTCACATACAAGTCTGTTAAACCAATTTAAATGATTACTTGAAATGTCAACAATTACTTTAAATGTTAAATGATTACTCCAAATGGTAAACATATCTGCACTTTAGATTGTTCAATTCCTGCTCACAAACTAACACTGTCTATTATATGCTCTAGGCAAGTACACATCCAGGCTGTACACACCCACATATACACATACTTGCAGGCTATACACACCCACATATACACATACTTGCAGGCTGTACACACCCACATATACACATACTTGTAGGCTATACACACCCACATACACACATTCTTCCAGGCTGTACACACCCACATATGCACATACTTGCAGGCTATACACACCCACATACTTGCAGGCTGTACACACCCACATACTTGCAGGCTGTATACGCCCACATATACACATACTTGCAGACTGTACATACCCATATATACATACTTGCAGGCTATACACACCCACATACTTGCAGGCTGTACACACCCACATATACACATCTTTCCAACTCTGATTCTGTTTACTTCAAGGAGGTTCAAAGATTTGTTGACTGGTGCGATCATAACTATCTTGATCTGAATGTAACAAAAACGAAAGAAATGTTGATTGATTTTAGAAAGAATCCAAAAGCTGTACCACCCCTTTTTATCAAAGGTGCTGAAGTAGAACGTGTTGAATCATACAAATATTTAGGAACTTTTATAGATAATAAGCTGAATTTTAAATCCCATGTTGAGTATGTCCACAAAAAATGTCAAACCAGATTATACTGTCTTCGCAAGCTGCGATCATTTCATGTGAATACTGACATTCTTCGGACATTTTATTCATGCTTCTTGGAATCTGTTCTAACTTTCTCATTTATATGTTGGTATGGTGGGATGACTGTGAAGAGCAGAAATGTGCTTGAGAAAGTGGTGAACGTGGGAGGGAAAAATCGTTGGTGAGAGACAAAAAAGTCTAAGTGAGCTATACAGGTGCCGTGTTGTTTGTAAAGCGAAGAAGATTACGTGTGACCAGACCCACGTTCTTGCAAATCAGTATGACCTTCTTCAGTCAGGACGAAGATATCGATCGGTTAAATGCAGAAGTGTCAGATTTAAACAAAGTTTTATTCCCCTGTCCATTGATTTCATGAACTGAGAAGATGTTTAATTGAAATCCAAATTCCTCTATATGATGTATGTCATATGTGAGAAAATGGGTAATGTGGCTAAATTATTGTTTATTTTGCTGTGAATGTGTGTGACCACAAATTAATTTCTCAAATTGAGATAATAAAGTTACTTGACTTGACTTGACTTGATGTACACACACTTACAGGTTGTATATATACACATACTTGCAGGCTGTACACGCCCACATATACATACACTTGCAGACTGTACACACTCATATCAACACAAGCTTGCACTGTCCACACCCACATAAAACACATGCCTGCAGGCTGTACACACCCATTTACACACTTGCAGGCTGTACATACACACATAATTGCAGGCTGTACACACCCACATATACGCATTCTTGCAGGCGATACACACCCACATACATGCATACTCACAGGCTGTACACACCCACATGTACACACACTTGCAGGCTGTACACACCCCCATAAACACAAGCTTAAGCTTGCAGGCTGTACACACCCACATATACACATGCCTGCAGGCTGTACACGCCTACTTACTTGCAAGCTGTACACACCCACTTACAAACTTGCAGGCTGTACATACATTTACACATGTGCAGGCCGTATACACCCACTTACACACTTGCAGGCTGTACACAGCCACATAAACACATACTTTAACGCTGTGCACACCCACTCACACACTTGCAGACTGTACACACTAACCTGCACATTGGCAAGACGTACACATACACACACAATTATCTTGCTCAGACATTCACATACATACACTGACCAAACAGTGCTGGCTCAAAAACCATTTAAATCATGAAGACATCGAAAGAAATGCACACATGTAAACTCATGAAACAGACCTGCAAATTCCATACACGCACACGCACACACACACAACAAAAAAAAACTTCAGAGGAATATTTGTATGAACTGAGAGGAATCACTCAAAGATCAGAAAAACTGTAGGCATCCACACACACACACACACACACACACACACACACACACACACACACACACCCATCCTTCCCCAAACAATTACTCTGAAATGCAAGTATTATCTTCAGCCTTTTTATCAGTGTGGTTTCATGTATATGCCTAAGTGTTGATTAATTTCACACATTATTTTGCACATCATCACATATATTCCTCCATTGTCTAGGTGTGCATGCAAATGTGTGTTTCAAACTGTAAGCATTAATTTCTGTGTGTGTGTGTGTGTGTGTGTGTGTGTGTGTGTGTGGTTGCATTCATATACAATTTAAACTCACAGCATTTGCATCTGATTGCAGCACAAATGAGGGAAGGCCCCAATCCTTAAACTGAATGGCAGCCACACTGGCAACCCCACATTTCATAATGTGGCCATTGTAACTTAGCAATCATGAAAATAATCATGAAACAAGACAAGGAAGATGGAACAACAAAACAAAATCTTGCTTTTGCCAATTACCTAGGAACTGGAAACTAGCCTCAAGTAAGTTTTACCAATCCTGAAAATGCCCTAACATAATCTCCCCAATCTGAACAACCCTGAAAATACCCTAACATAATCTCCCCAATCTGAAACCTGAAAATACCCTAACATAATCTCCCCAATCTGAACAACCCTGAAAATACCCTAACATAATCTCCCCAATCTGAACCCTGAAATACCCTAACATGATCTCCCCAATCTGAACAACCCTGAAAATACCTAAACATAATCACCCCAATCTGAACCCTGAAAATACCCTAACATGATCTCCCCAATCTGAACAACCCTGAAAATACCCTAACATAATCTCCCCAATCTGAACAACCCTGAAAATACCCTAACATAATCTCCCCCAATCTGAACAACCCTGAAATACCCTAACATAATCTCCCCAATCTGAACACCCTGAAAATACCCTAACATAATCTCCCCAATCTGAACAACCCTGAAAAATACTCTAACATATCTCCCCAATCTTAAAACAAGTGTAACCACTTTTTCTCAACCAGATTTCTGGCTTCTTGTGTTTTGTGAACTGTGCTCCAATCTTAAGAAAGGGTTGTAGCAGCCTTCTTGTGTTTCTGGCTGCTTCTTTCTTCTTTTCACGCATGTTCAAAATGCACAAAATGACTAATGAATGAGAAACAAAGGTGAAGCTACAGGGAAGTGAGAGAGAGAGAGATACAGAGAGAGAGAGAGAGACAGGGGGGCGAGGGGGGGGGGGGGTGAGGGTGAAAGATTCTCTTTGCAGTTTATGCCAGCAACACTAAAGGCGACATAATCCATTTACCAGAAACTTTGGAAAAATAGTGTCTCTGCCACAGCCTTGATGAAGAAATATGTTGATTTTTGACTGTTTACAGGGTTTTGTGTGAGGAATATAAAATTCAGTCTGACAAGTCCAGCTCCTTCCAAGTGATATTCTTCAATCAAACCAGCACACTGCACCTCAGTCATAACACACAGGCAACAGACTTCTTGGAGAGGAATTGTTTTTGGTAAAGAGTAGCAGAACAAAGGGCAGGCAAAAGCTACAAAATTTTATCGAAATACAGAGGAGTCCACAAGCTATTTGCCCATATATATCGATGTATTCACACACAAACTAACCAGACAGTGCCGGCTCGCACACCATTGACAAACATCATGGCTTTGTCGATGTCCTTGGTGAAGACAGCGGCCCCCAAGCCGTAGGTCGTGCTGTTGGCGCGCTCAATGGCTTCATCCACTGAACTGAATTTCATCAACTGCTGCACAGGCCCGAAAATCTGCAACATCAAAACAAAATCCCATGGCAAAAGACTTCCCACTTCTGCCACATACAACTAAGAAGAGTAATGTATATCTATATCCTTGCTCTGATCAGATGTCAGCAAAAGTCACAGGAATAACTTCCTACATCGTTTGATTACTATAATATATTCTCGCGCCAACTATTACCTGAAAGCAATCATCATGTTCTAAATGATGGATTCATATTCCTTTCTCTTGACAATGGGGCGCCCGCTAGCGCCCAACCGGAAATCACACAGCCAAAACGCTGAGCGCCTGCCAGCGCACCCGGTAAAATACGTGGCAACAATGGGCGCCGCCATGTTTTTTCTACCGTCTGCAAAAAAACCGCGAGTCGATGCGTGCCGTGGTTCTCGAGTTACGAATTTTTAAAGTTTTGAAGTCGAAATGCTGTTTTTTTCACCATGGCTAACCTTGATTTCTGCCGTTCTATAATGAGATTTAGTGATGGAGATACTGTGATTTGTAGAATTTACGGCATAAGACTTAGTGAAAGTGCTGGTAATGAAGCTTAGAGTGACCTAGATTTCGACTGGGATGAGGTTCCAGGTATGATGAGCAACGATTCGGAAGAAAGTTCTGAAGAAGAAGATTTTTTTTTCCCCCGAGTAAATGGCTCATGTGACATTCTTCAAACTTACGATATAGCACACATATATATTCGTAGGAATTTTAAAAATTATTTTCATTTCATTCTTTCCTTTCCTCTCTTTTAAATTATTTTTTTAATTGATTTTCGGTGTAACTAAGCTCAGATAAGTGCATACTGAAGAGGGTTAAGAGCTCTCATACAGTCTTTCCTTACTTCTTACCTTATCTCAAGCACCATGCACTTGGCTGATTCATGACGAAGCTGAAAGAAAGGAAACTGAGAAGACTCACATTATTCGTAATTGAAAAGTTCACCGACTTCTCCCTGCAGAGAAGTCTGTTCCCCTCTCTGTGCAGATGACATAGTAACGTTCACTGTAACCCCCTAACATACCCATCTTAGGCATAGTTGAAGTAGGTAAAGAATAGACTACACGGCATTCTGTTACTGTTTTCCTTTCATTTAGAATGCTGTGTGAACATATGAAATCAGATTGTTTAGGTTGATCCTTTTTGCTTGTTTCCTCTTGTTCTTGATGTGTTTTTTTCCTATTTTCATTACATACATGAAAGCAAATAAAAATGTTTAAAAAAAAACTGTCATATACCAATACTATCTTTGTCAAAAAATCTGCAAATACATATACAGAGAACACTGATAAAAGTGGGGAACTGATCGTTTTAACTGAAGTACTATTTCAAATGTTAAAACAACTGTCTGGCCGTGGTGCAAGCGAAAGTATTTGTTAGGAAGAAGGCCGCCTTGGTGTGGTCTACAATGTCATGGAGCTAGGTCCTGACAGCCTGAAACTCCTGACGATGAACAGTCAGGCCAACAGTGCATCGCTGTCTTCAGCCCCCCGCCTCCTCTAGCTTTCTGCTTCTGAATTTGATCACTCGATGAACAATCAAGGGGGAGACTGAAGGGGGTTGGGACGATCCAGAAAAAACACATTGTGGCACTTCATGGGTCCATGTTGATCAAGATGACACGTGGGAGCTAGAAACTGCACACTATCACCTGGCATATCAGCTCTTACTGCATGTATAGTGTACAGTATCCCTGGAATAACAGCAGAAAGGACTAGACAGAACACATGTGTACAATATTGTTTGATTTAATAGCAGTTGGGACCAGGCCGGACAGTTGTGTGTGGTGTACATTATATATTTCGACAGGGTCGCCCTGTCTTCTTCAGCTCACTGTTGCTGTTGTGGCAGCGAGGGCTGGTGGGGCGACTGTTGTGTGGGGGTGAACGGTTGTCAGGATCTGATTGTAGATGGGGGGAAGTTCAAAGCCTTGATCTCTGTTCAGGCTGGGACGTCTGGTCTTGATTTCGATGGCTTCTTTAACTTTTCTTTTTGTGAGGAAGGGCTCTGTAGATAAGATCTTGGTTTCTTGGGGGCTGAAACTGTGGCCTGTGGCTTGTAGATGTTCATGTATGGTGCAGAAGTAGATCGGTTTTGGTGTTCCTGTAGACGGGTGGTGAGTGGTCTTGCTGTCTCGCCAATGTAGGTATGGGCACAGTCTTGACACCCTACCTGGTACACTACACCACACTGCTTGAGGGGTCCGTTTTGTCTTTGACATGGGTCAGTTGCTGGGCGTAGGGAGTTGGTGGGTTTGTGGAACACTTTGCATCCATGTTGTTGGAAGGTCCTGGCTAGACGCTCTGAGACTCCTTTAATGTAAGGGATCCCCACCTTCACCCTGTCCGTATCTGTAGAAGAAGGGTAGCGAACTCGAGAATTGTCCCACATCCATGCAGGGTATCCATTAGCGGAAAGGGCAGTCTTGATGTGTTCTTCTTCTTTGAAGCTCTTCCTCCTTAGTGGAACACAGTACAGAGGCTCTGTGCATGAGGGTGTTGACAACAGATCTCTTGTGCTGGAGGGGGTGGTTAGAGTGTGAAAGTTCAGATATTGGTCAGTGTGGGTGGGTTTCCTATAGACGGTGGTCTCTACCCTGTCATCATGGGTTCGGGTGATGAGTGTGTTCAGGAATGGGATCTTCTCTTCTGTTTCAGTTTCCGAAGTGAATTGGATACTGTTGTCGAGGGAATTCAGGTGAGTGGTGAAGCTGTCAACCTCCGTCTCCTGTATGCGGGTCGTGGTGTCATCCACATAGCCGTACCACATGCTGGGAGAGTTGGCAGCGGTCTCAAGGGCTACTTTTTCAAAATGTTCCATGTACAGGTTGGCTACCACTGGAGATACTGGCGAACCCATGGCAGCTCCTTGTTTCTGCTGGTAGAACTCATGGTTGAATGAAAAGTAGGTGCTAGTGAGGCACAGTTCCAACAGTTCTAGCACCTGTTCTGTAGTGAGTTCACACCCGTGACGAAGGTGGTAGTCATCCTCAGTCTTCTCCCGATTGACTTGGAGAGCCTTTTAGTACAGGGATGCTAGTGAAAAGTGCACATACATCATAGGAGACAAGTTTCTCCCCTGGAGCCAGTTGCTGGTTTTGGTTTTCCATCTTCTGTACAAAATCTGTGCTGTTGACTATGTGGTGCTCGGTCTGCCCGACTGAAGGTCCCAATACTTGTGTCAGGAATTTGGAGGCATTGTACATGACACTGCCGCAGCTGCTGGACACAATGGGGCGGAGGGGGGCATCCTTCTTGTGTATCTTGGGTAATCCATACAGCTTAGGCGTGGATTCTGAAGTGGGGTAAAGATGTTAGTAAAGATTAGGGGAGATAGAATCTTCTTTCTTCCATTTCTTTAGTAGGTTGGTAAGCTGGTTTTTCACTTTCTTCGTAGGGTCAGTCTTGAGTTTTTCATAGGTGTCTGTATCGCTGAGAAGGGTCTGTACTTTCTTGTTGCATTCATCTTTCGGTAACAATACTGTGGTCCAGCCTTTATCAAATGGAAGGATGACGATGCTGTCATCCTGTTTCAGGTTTTTCAGGGCTTGTTTTTCCTCTCATGAACTGTCGACTTGGGTGGCTTACTGGACTTTGACTTTGACAACTTCGCTCCGTAGGCTGTCTGCTGTGGCTTTGTCTTTGATCTGGCTGCACGCTGCTTCAGTGAAGGCTACGATTTCCTGGACTGGAATCAATGTGGGCACAACACAGAAGTTAAGTCCTTTCTTCAGCACACTTGATTGACTGTCACCAACAGCACGATTGGAGAGGCTGATAATCCATTTGTTGGTGTCTATGGCGTTGGAGGTCAGTAAGTTTTCGTTGGGATGTTGTTTCTGGCAAAAGCATTTGAACTTGTCACGTTGCCTGTGTTTGTAAACATCAAACTCGTGCACATGCGCGAGGCGGCATGAAAGTAAAATGTCATCTGCTATTTCCTGTGGGAGGATTCTGTCAAGTTCCGCGTTTGTCTCTCGGATTTCGTTATTGAGCCTCCAGATGTTGTGGTCGCATTGTCTGATTCTTTCTTGGATCAAAAGTCATTCAGCTTTCTTCAAGATGGGAAGCAGCATTGATTCCTTTCACACAAGTTTTTAAATGTAGGCTTAGGGGAGAGACCTGTTCACATTGGCACCGAATGTTGAAATGTTTATGGTTTTGCCATCTCGCTAGTTTGAGTTGTCGTTTCTCCTGTTTCTTCACTGTCTTCAAGACTTCACGTCCATGTTGGCGAAATAATTAAGAATATAGGTTTCTGGACTCTGGATTCTGTAACTACTTTTCTAATGTTGAATCCAGAATCCAGAAACCTATATTCTTATTTATTTTGTGTGTGGTACACAGTATCCCTGGGATAACAGCAGTACGAACTAGACAGGACAACTGTGTGGTATACAGTATTCCTGGGATAACAGCAGCAGGGACTAGACACGACAGTTGTGTGGTATACAGTATCCCTGGGATAACAGCAGTAAGGGCTAGACACGATAGTTGTGTGTGGTTTACAGTGTCCCTGGGACAACAGCAGTAAGGACTAGACACGACAGTGTGTGTGTCTACAGTATCCCTGGGACAACAGCAGTAAGGACTAGACACGATAGGTGTGTGTGGTTTACAGTATCCCTGGGACAACAGCAGTAAGGACTAGACATGATAGTTGTGTGTGGTATACAGTATCCCTGGGATAACAGCAGTAGGGACTAGACACGACAGTTGTGTGTGGTATACAGTATCCCTGGGATAACAGCAGTAGGGACTAGACACGACAGTTGTGTGATGTACAGTATCCCTTGAACAATAGCAGCAAGGACTAGACTGGATGAATGTGTAGTGTACAATATGTTTGGGATGATAGCAGTAGGGACTAAGATGGGACAAATGTATAGTGCACACCATCTCCTGGGATACCAGCAGTAAGAACTAGGCAGAACAAATGTATAGTGTACACTATTCCCTAGGATACCAGCCATAAGAAGAAGACAGGACAAATGTATAGTGTACATTTTCCCCTGGGATACCAGCAGTAAGAACTAGACAGGACAAATGTATAGTATACACTATCCCCTGGGATACCAGCCGTAAGAAAAAAGACAGGACAAATGTATAGTGTACACTATTCCCTGGGATACCAGCCGTAAGAAAAAAGACAGGACAAATGTATAGTGTACACTATTCCCTGGGATACCAGCCGTAAGAACCAGACAGGACAAATGTACAGTGTACACTATTCCTTGGATACCAGCCGTAAGAACCAGACAGGACAAATGTATAATGTACACTATTCCTGGGATACCAGCCGTAAGAACAAGACAGGACAAATGTATAGTGTAAACTATTCCCTGGGATACCAGCAGTAAGAAGCAGACAGGATAAATGTATATGACTATACAGGACAAAGTATCAGTCGTGGACACCAGTCAACACCAGATTCCTTCTTTTCCTTTCTTTCTTTCTCTCTCTCCGTTGTCTTTTTCATCTGGGGAAAAGCCAATGCCACGCCATCCTTCACCCACCTCTTCCCGTGCGATGGTCATATCATCAGAGACGTTGGAGAAGACCGTTGGCTGGATGAAGTAGCCGCAGTCACCCGCCCGTCCACCTCCTGCCTCCACCTTGGCCCCCTCACTCTTCCCTTTCTCTATCAGACCCAGAATCTTGTTGAACTGCTCCTCGTCAATCTAAATGACAGAAAAAACACACACACACACACTTATAAAAATATGTGAACGAGTTTCAGTCAATTACTTTAAGCCATTCAAGGACACCGATGAAAAAAAAAAAGAGAGAACAAATCGTTAAACAAAAATGTGTGATGTAATGAGCAATGATCAGACAGTTATCTGCAGTTCAGCTTGCTGGAGTCTAGGCACTAATCTCCATGTGAAGAACACATCACCCATCTAGCAAGCAATGACGGTTTTGCAGTCTCTCTCCCCTTCTACAACTGGGGGATGTCTAGCCCCTCTGAAGAAGCTAAACAAAATTAAACTTTAGAAAACAGTGACGGCTTGGCAGGAACGCACTAAATCTGCAGAAACCACAACAGTAGTGGTGGATTGTGAAGAAGCTAACCTAGTTCAACTTTAGAAAACAATGACTGCTTGGCAGGAATGCAATAAATTTGCAGAAACAATAATAGTGGTGGTGAATAGAGAATGCCGTTAGGAATGATAGCAGTACCAGAACGCTGATCAACAGCACAGCCCTCTTCTATTTCTTGGGCCATCTTCCAATGGGCAACATAGTGAGAAGAGAAATCTTATTCCTGAAGACAGTATCCCATGGATGTACAGGACTGGAAATTTTTCAGCATGAGCAATACAATTTTCCTTCTGTTTCTGTTGTTGATGTTGTTGTTAATAGTTTATTTCTTGCTGCTACCTGCTTAAAGCATCAAGGCCCTGATTAAGACATCCATTAGTAACATGGATATGTGCCCTTGCAGCATGGCAAAGCTTTTCTATTCAATTCAATTCAATTCAATTCAATTCAATTCAATTCAATGTCCTTGCATAAAAGCAAATTGTCTAGCAGTGATCATAAAACATTCAACAAAATGAAAAAGCATTCATATGTAAAATATAAACTGTTAATAATATCAATATATACACTCACACACAGTCACACCACACAAACCACCACTACATGCACACACACTTAAGAACCATGCACGCACGCATGCACACACACACACACGCACACACACACACACTTATGGACCCATATACAGAGACAGACAGAGAGAGAGGGAATGAGAAAGAGAGAATTAAGTAAAAACTAAAGTGTACATCAAGTAGAGGACAAATAATAACTATAATAAATCACATTTGTATGCATGCACACACACACACACACACACACACACACACACACACACACACACACACACACACACTATGAGCACACACACACTGCTGAGCACAACCTACCTGTGGACCGTTGATAGTGTCAGCAGCAAAGGGGTCGCCCACTTTCCGATTCTTGGCCAGCTCCCCTGATTTCTTTACAAACTCATCATAGATTTTCTCGTGTATGAAGGTCCGTGTGCCCGCCACGCAGCACTGGCCCATGTTGGTCATGCAGGCTTCCTGGGCCTCCGCCACCGCCTTGTCGACTGCACACACAACCACGTACATCACAGGCCTGCAACGACACTGCTCACAACAGGGTGAACACAAACTTGATTCTTTTGCAACAGACACACACATTACGAATTATTACCCTTGGCGACGGATGATAATTATGTTGGCTATGCCTCTTAAGGCAAACACAACAGCTAATGTTATACATCAACAGAAATGGTAGGGCAATAACATTTTATCCTGTATATTTAAAAAATACCTTTTAGCTGATGTCAAAACGCTGCTGTGACTGACACTACTACAAAAAATGTCCAACATTCCTTGTTCCTATGCTCTTTGCATCAAAAAGACCATAACTCTTACTTAAAAAAAAACAAAACTTTTTCATTAGCCAACACTTTACAGTAAATATCCAACACGGTTGTTCCATTAATTGGTATAAAAAAAAAAAAAATATGATCTATTTTAGACTGATGTCACCTACCCACGACAGGGCCGATAGAAACAGTTGCCTTACCATTGTCTATACATGGCACGTTGCAAAAAGGTTAACATAAAAGTGACTATGTGGCCAAACAAAAGAAACAAAGAAACTTGAAGACAAACATGAGGCGTTTCTCAACCTCTTTGGTTTTCTTAAGGCAAGGCATCCATTTTGTGCCTAGTTTTGAAGAAATAAGTGACTGTCTGTTCGCGCTTCGTCTTCATAGCTCTATAACAGTATGTTTGTAACTGATGTCAGTGTATTTCTATTGACAGTGTGTCTATTATGGAGCGTTGATCAACAACAATGTGTCTGTTCCTCATGTTGGAGCAGATCCAGAACTGTGTGTCTATTACAGACAGCAGCGCAGAAAGATGGCAGTAAGTCACTGACGTCAGTGTTTATGTATGACCTCATGTCCATGTTGCTGACGTCAATGTAGCTTTCTGAAAGTATGTCTATGGTTAATGTTAGTGTGGATCTATGACAATGACTGTTACTGAAGGCTGTGCAGATCTATGACAGTATGACTGCTACTGATGTCAGTATACATCCCTAAGAGTATGTCTATGGTTAATGTTAGTGTGGATCTATGACAATGACTGTTACTGAAGGCTGTGTGCAGATCTATGACAGTATGACTGCTACTGATGCCAGTATACATCCCTTACAGTATGTCTATGGTTAATGTTAGTGTGGATCTATGACAATGACTGTTACTGAAGGCTGTGCAGATCTATGACAGTATGACTGCTACTGATGCCAGTATACATCCCTTACAGTATGTCTATGGTTAATGTTAGTGTGGATCTATGACAATGACTGTTACTGAAGGCTGTGCAGATCTATGACAGTATGACTGCTACTGATGCCAGTATACATCCCTTACAGTATGTCTATGGTTAATGTTAGTGTGGATCTATGACAATGACTGTTACTGAAGGCTGTGCAGATCTATGACAGTATGACTGCTACTGATGCCAGTATACATCCCTTACAGTATGTCTATGGTTAATGTTAGTGTGGATCTATGACAATGACTGTTACTGAAGGCTGTGCAGATCTATGACAGTATGACTGCTACTGATATCAGTATACATCCCTTAGAGTATGTCCATTGTTAATATTAGTGTGGATCTATGACAATGACTGTTACTGAAGGCTGTGCAGATCTATGACAGTATGACTGCTATTGATGTCAGTATACATCCCTTAGAGTATGTCTATGGTTAATGTTAGTGTGGATCTATGACAATGACTGTTACTGAAGGCTGTGCAGATCTATGACAGTATGACTGCTACTGATGTCAGTATACATTCCGTAGAGTATGTCTATACTGATGTCAAGTGTAAATCTAGGCGGTGTGACTGTTATGCACTATGTATGGAGGCATCATTCACAGAAAAGCAAAGGGATGTTACTCTCTCAATTCCTAGAGACATGGCTCGTTATTTCTTTCCACTCCAGATCAATCGAAGGCTGATTATGCACAGCTTGAAATGTGGAGCAGTGGAAAGGCGTAACTTGTCGACTTCTAATGTTCCACAAGATCAAGCAGAGAGAGATGGACAGATTCCCATCTCGGGAAACTGAAACACACGCACAACATCTTGGCACAGGAACATGATATTTGCTTCCAGTGCAGGTGACAATGCACTCTTCGAATGCCTGCACACTTCTATAGAAAACCCACTACCTGGAGTATCTGACATCAAATACAACTCAAAGTCAGTACAAGAAATGTGGCATGCCTTCTGAAGCCTTCATGTTCACATACACACCCTTTCTCTCTCTGCCTCTCTCTCTGTCTCTGTCTTACCGTCCACATCATCCAGGAAGATAGCGGGGCTCTTTCCCCCCAGCTCCAGTGTTGTTCTCTTCAGGTTGCTGTCCCCTGAGGCCCTCATGATGATCTTGCCAATCTGCAACACGCATGGACCCACTGTGTCACCAGGCAAACAATGCTGACCTCATCACAATAGTCAGCTGCTGTCCTATTCCTGGCCCAAAACACACACTCTCTCTCTCTCTCCTCTTCTTTCAATCTCTCTCTCCTCTTCTTTCAATCTCTCTCTTGCTTTTTGAGTCTCTCTCTCTCTCTCTCTCTCTCTCTCTCTCTCCCTCCCTCCATTTCAGAGTTGTTCTCACAAGCTGCAAGGCTACATATTTTCTTTTTAGTTTGCTGTGGGCAAGTATCAATTATTTCCATACAAAAAAATTAAGGACTTTTTAAGGACTTTTGAAGCACCTTTTTTTTTTAATTTAAGGACTGACTTCACGGGATAATTTTAAGTAAAATAATAATGAAATTCAGACACAAATTAAATCATTTGCTGTTACTCTTCAATACTCACATCATGGATCCTCTGCGAGCACAGACTTTAGGAATCTCAGCTGTTATTGTCAATGTAAGTATAGATACAAATGTTTGTTTGTTACACTAAAACAGAGCAAAGTACCGTAGGATTCTCACTTCTTGTGATCAATTGACAAAAATGTTTGAAAATATTCACTGTACACAACAGATTCTCCAATCTTGCAGTTGACAAAAATGTTTGTTTGCTTGACGTCCATAAGAATTTCAGTTCTTGTCATACATGTTTGTTTGAAGTCACTGAGGGTAAAATGCCTCTATAACTAAAACTCTATACGTCACAACACTGGGGGCATAAACATCAAAACACTGGAGAGGATGCAGTTTTTTCTTCTCCACACTGAAACTGTTTGGCAACTGCACAGTCCGAGAACATTCGCTAGAACAGATCTGAACTGCTTTCACACGAACGAAAGCTGTATTGACTGACTTATCACTACTTTTAAAATCCTCAGTATTTCAGATTTCATTGCCTCTATTTTAATATGGCTCAGGCTGTCACTGATATCCAAGCTGGAGCAGTTCTGTTGGTTGATGAACTGCAGGATGGTGAACTGCTAGAAGTAATGGGCTGGTCGCTCATTGTAGAATTTAAAAAAAAAAAAAAAAACTCAAAACACGAACTGCAGGATATGAAGCCTTCATCAGGTCGCAGTGATTTTTTTCCTTTTCTATGGCTATTTACAGCCAATTCTCCCATTGTACTAATGTCTATGATCTTCTTGCAAATGCTGCAAAAGGCCTTGCTTCTGTCTCCACCTGGGTCTGCCTGCAGCCATTCTTTGTACTCGTCTTTTTCCTGCCAAACCATGATAAACAAACACTTCTCCGGCATGCTGACTTCTCAATTTCAAAATGGCGCATGTGCTATGAAGGCCGGTAACTCTGGTGTTTTGACCTATAGCAGACGACGCATCGGTGAGATCGTCGATCTTAACTCCAACTTCTTTTTTCTTTTTTTAAAATTCAATTTCAAGCCTTTTTTTTTTTAAACCAACTCAGGATTTTACAGACTCTATTCAAAATCATAGGCAGTGACAAAATTTAAGGACTTTTTAAAGACCTTTCAGCAAAAGCCTGATTTTTAAGGACTTTTAAGGCCTTAAAAAGTATGCCCTCAAAATGAAGGACTTTTAAGGACTTTTAAGGACTGTACGAACCCTGACAATGTTGTGAAGGGGGGCCAGAAGAGCTCAGTGGTAGAGCGCTAGACTTGTAATCCTGAGGTTTGCAGAGCCATTTCAGTACAGAGGGATTTTTCCCTCGGAGTTAACATTGGTTCTGACTCCATTTTTCTCATAGTCCTTCGAATGAGACTATAAACTGAGATTCCGTGTATGAATGCACGCATAACATCTTGCACACATGTAAAATCCCATTATGAACTTTCGGAAGAGAAGGCCACTTTGGCCTTTGGTATGGAGGACATGTTACACATAGCATGCACCTTCCCCGAAGCTGGAGTGTGGGCTGTCTTAACGGCGGGATTAAAAAAAACGTCATACACACGAAACTCCACTCCCTTTGTTGGGTAGATGGGTTTAATACTTGCCTGTCTACACAGGAAGTGTCCGCAGGAGTATCAGCCTGCGTACGCAGAAGAAGAAGATAATGTTGTAAAGGATACAGGGATCTGCACGGTGATTGTCTGCCATGTGAGAAGTACATTTTTCTATTTCTTGTCAAATTTTATCACACTCCTCTCCCAAATATTCCAGTATTTCGTCTAACTCACTAGCATCAGCTGACGACGGCACTGAGCTGGTTGGTCAGTTTCATTCACGACCCTCCGCACGCAGTCTGCTTTCTTTTGCAGTGAATGGAAGTGGTGCCAGTGTACCAAAGTAGCACTACCACTTCAATGGACTATAGTGGGGAACACCCACCCCAACATTATGAGGCAGTCTGAGCACTACCACGGCACAAGCATGTGTTGGAACAGTGCCAAACACATGCTGCTGTCTACTTCCGTTATGACCACAAGAAGGTTAATATAGCTAACTATCAATGAGGATGTGGATGATAAAGATGATGCCCTGCCTTCCATTCTGGCTACAGACTTACATGGCAGACATACAATGTACATCCATCTTTCATAATATATGCCTTGTCAACTGGGCAACAGCGATACAGACACCTGCAGTGTTGGTCAGAGAATCTGAACACCACTCTTGGAGACCTCTGCATTAAGAGGATGAAACTAGACTTTGTATTTGAGTCTTTCCATTTGAGCCTGCAGCACCCTCAGACTTCTTTCAAAGCAAACAGGAACATTAACAAATATCTCACAAATAAACGATTCTGAGCCCACAATCACCCATCCTGCATCACCAACCACTACACCATCATTCCTCTTGGCTGAAGTAGACCAGACCTCCCGTGTAATAGTCTGCTATCGAGTCAGATTATGGGCTTATAACTGAATTCTTGTACAGATTTATCAACACCAGCTTTACCGTCCTTTTTTTCTTTGTTATTTCTCCTATACAACACATGTCAGCAATTATCACAATTAGAGAGATGAGTGTTCTATAATCAATCAATCAATCAGTCTATCTATCTATCTATCTATCTACCTATCTATCTATCCATCTGTCTCTTTCTCTCTCTACCTATTTATGTGTGTGTGTTGAACAATCACATATACACACAGATATATATATATAGAGAGAGAGATACAGACAGATAGGTATAGATACAAGTAGATATACTGATAGATACAGATATAGAGACAGATAAATAGACTGATAGATATAACACTATGGGAATCACTGCACCCAGCCACTGACACCAGACCCTTGTGCTTACCTCGGTGGAGCCAGTGAAGGCCACCTTGTTCACATCAGGGTGAGCGGTCAGTGCAGCACCAGCTGTTGGCCCGTAGCCCGGCAACACCCCCACCACCCCTGGGGGGAAGTCCGCCTGCCATCAATCACAGGCTGCAGCTTGTACAAGATTCCGTTTGGCAGATACACCTTGAACTGATTAACTCATAAACTTCTGCTCGGCCAAAGCCGGTCAGATCTAGTTGCAAAGGCGACGGCAGGCGGAAATCTAAACAAAATTGAAAAATTATTGAAAAAGCTCCGCTAAAAAAAACCGTCGACAAACGAATCACAAGACAAAACACAACGCGTTTCGACCTGTAGGTCTTCTTAAGGCAAAATACACAACATTGACTTGGGACAACAAAAATGAAAAAGAAAAATCTGAAGTGGATGAAGATAAGTGATTGCTTGTCCATTTTCATTGTCCTGAGTGTTGTGTAGGTCAAAAGGTCAAATCATCTTTTTTTTTTTGTCTTGTGATTTGTTTGTGTACATTTTTCTTGGCGGAGCTTTATCATTTAATTTTTCAAATTTGAAAAGCTGGTCTTTTATGTGGCCTGTCTCAGTTCTAGTAGGAAGACACTCTCGGGAGAACATGACAGCAGGTGTTCAGAGAAGAAACCCCTCTCTCAGACAAGTGTTTCAGCCCCAAACTTCTTCACTCTAAGGGGGAAGCCGGGCCCATCTAGCCTGTTGCCCGTCTCAGTTCTACATTTCAGGACAATATTCTCTTATTATCTGCTCACACACACACACACTCTGTCTCTCTCTCTCTCTCTCTCTCTCTCTCTCTCACTCACACACACACACACACACACACACACACACACACACACACACACTCTCTCTCTCTCTCTCTCATACACACACACTAGGACCTCTGGATAACCCTGCACCTCAACCTCCCTGACTCTGTATCCACTAGGACCCCTGGATAACCCTGCACCTCCACCTCACTAACCCAGTGTCCACTAGGACCCCTGAATAACCCTGCGCCTCAACCCCCCTGACCCAGTGTCCACTAGGACCTCTGGATAACCTGCGCCTCAGCCTCACTAACCCCATGTCCAGTAATCTCCCTGGATAACCCTGCGCCTCAGCCTCACTAACCTGTAGTCCACTACTCTCCCTGGATAACCTGCGCCTCAGCCTCACTAACCTGTAGTCCACTAATCTCCCTGGATAACCCTGCCCCTCAGCCTCACTAACCTGTAGTCCACTAATATCCCTGGATAACCCTGCACCTCAGCCTCACTAACCTGTAGTTCACTACTCTCCCTGGATTACCGTGCACCTCAGCATCACTAACCTGTAGTCCACTACTCTCCCTGGATAACCCTGCGCCTCAGCCACACTAATCTGTAGTCCACTAATCTCCCTGGATAACCCTGCGCCTCAGCCTCACTAACCTGTAGTCCATTAAACTCCCCTGGATAACCCTGCGCCTCAGCCTCACTAACCTGTAGTTCACTGATCTCCCTGGATAACCCTGCGCCTCAGCCTCACTAACCTGTAGTTCACTGATCTCCCTGGATAACCCTGCACCTCAGCCTCACTAACCTGTAATCCACTAATCTCCCTGGATAACCCTGCACCTCAGCCTCACTAACCTGTAGTCCACTAATCTCCCTGGATAACCCTGCACCTCAGCCTCACTAACCCTGTAGTTCACTACTCTCCCTGGATTACCGTGCACCTCAGCCTCACTAACCTGTAGTCCATTAAACTTCCCTGGATAACCCTGCACCTCACCTCAGTAACCCCATGTCCACTAATGTCCCTGGATAACCTCGCACCTCAGCCTCACTAACCTGTTGTCCACTAATCTCCCTAGATAACCCTGCACCTCAGCCTCACTAACCCCATGTCCACTAATCTCCCCTGGATAATCCTGCACCTCAGCCTCACTAACCTGTAGTCCGCTACTCTCCCTGGATAACCCTGCACCTCGGCCTCACTAACCCCATGTCCACTACTCTCCCTAGATAACCCTGCACCTCAGCCTCACTAACCTGTAGTTCACTACTCTCCCTGGATAACCCTGCAGCTGAACCTCACTAACCTGTAGTTCACTACTCTCCCTGGATAACCCTGCGCCTCAGCCTCACTCACCTGTAGTTCACTACTCTCCCTGGATAACCCTGCACCTCAGCCTCACTAATCTGTAGTCCACTGCTCTCCCTGGATAACCCTGCACCTCAGCCTCACTAACTTGTAGTTTCACTACTCTCCCTGGATAACCCTGCAGCTGAACTCCCTCACTAACCTGTAGTTCACTACTCTCCCTGGATAACCCTGCACCTCAGCCTCACTAACCTGTAGTCCACTAATCTCTCCCTGGATAACCCTGCACCTCAGCCTCACTAACCTGTAGTCCACTACTCTCCCTGGATAACCCTGCAGCCTCAACCTTCACTAACCTGTAGTTCACTACTCTCCCTGGATAACCTGCACTAACCTCAGCCTCACTAACCTGTAGTCCACAACCTCCCCTGGATAACCCTGCACCTCAG
>JADBJO010024177.1:0-2500 GCA_016801955.1 Conus betulinus
CAAATGCTATGGGGATGTTGCTGTATGCATTTATTTCCATCTACTCCTAAAGAAACGTTTTCCTGCCTAGGATCAACACACCCACACACCCACACACACACACACACACAGAGAGAGAGAGAGAGAGAGAGAGAGATCAGCTTGCTCTCGCTCTCTGCCAGGCAGGAGATAATGAGATGACGTCATTTATGCGCATGCTTTCTGTGAACTCAAGTAAATTATGGCGTCGGGGGCGTCATTGTTCAAACAATGTCATCCGATGATTCAAAAGGTATGTTTTTGTCTCTTTTTTTTATTTCATTATTTGTACGGCATATTAATTCATTTTTATCATCGTTTTGTCAGGAAGCAAAATACTGAAAAGAGAAGGGAAACATTTTGGAATTCAGGCATGTGCTGTTCAAGATTCAAAGCAGGCTGGGAAACTAAATCCAGTTGTCTGCTCTTCTTGACTTTTTCGTCTTATTTGCTTGCCGCTTGCACCTCTTTCTCTTCTGGATGATCTTAGTAATAGGCAAACAGGCTTTCCTCTGAGAGTCACAGTTAATTACATAATTATTGGCTTTATTAGCCAGCTTACCATGCATTCTAAAGGTGCAGACTATGAACCTAATCTACAAGGGCCCGTTTCCCGCCAGCTGTATGGTAGATTTGTATTCTTTACGTGTGTTTACACTATCACACAAGTAGTGTTGTGTTCTCATTTTTGGGGTGGTTTGGGACTGTTACTGAGAAGTATTTGGGGATGTTATGGATTTATTTGATTAATTGCGGGATGTTACTAAATTCACTGGTTGGAGCTAACTACTGGCTTAGATTTCTATGTACCGTGCACGTATCTGATTCAGCCAGCACAGCGACATATAGTACTACATTCTGAGGTGATAGCCCAGAATAGGCAAGTACTGCTGAAGAAGAAGGAAACGAACAAGATGAAATAATAAAAGTTAGTAATGTTGCTTACAAACCCAGCCAGCCGGAAAGGGCCATATCAGGGCTGATTACCACACTGGAAGTCAACCAAAAACAAAATCGCAGCAGCAGCAGCAGCAGCAGCAGAAGAAGAAGAAGAAGAGAAGAAAGAGACCGAGGCAGAGAGAGCATATTGTTGTTCACTCGAACGGAGAGTTGAGGCTGAAAAATGAAACTAGTGTGAAGGTATATGATAGTGTGAGACTTTAGAGAAAGTTTTTCATACACGTTCACAAAATATACTAGACAGAGCATAGAGCTAGGCGGAATACGCAAACAACATTCTTTCAGTGAACAGGCATTAGAATTCACCAAATGTATTTATTTTGACTACAAAATTTAAAAGATGTTCCAAAGAGTTATGATGATTTTTAACTAAGACCCTTCTTATCTACCACTAATGACAAGATGCAAAGCATATAAACATACTCCAGTTTAGATATACCTTGAATATGCGTGTAAAAAAAAAGTCACAATCAAACTTGCGTCATAATTTAACATAAAACCATCACACAATCAAACATGCGTCATAATGTATTACGTCACTGGATAAGAAATCGGCGACGAGCGTAAAGTACTTTCAGAGACATTCCATAGAGAAGGAAACCCGGGTTTAGGCCGTTACAGCCGTTAGTAACGGCTATAACCGTAAATAAAACACCGGGCATCATCAGTGACTCATAATGAACAACACCTACAAATTTTCGGAAAGATCTACCCAAAAGTTTTGTCTGAAGCGAGTGGAACACATTTTGACCACGGACAGACAAACAGACTGACAGACAGCATTTCGTCGTTCTCTTTGTAAAGTACTCCCTGTTCTAAAGAAACTGGGAGTACAAAAAAAAAGCACAAAAAAAAGCAAGTCACAAGGAAGTTCGTACCTAACATCATGATCATATGGCCAGGCCCATAGGCCGAGAGGCCTAGCAAACACCCTCCCAGAATCGGAGGACCTCCAGAGATTGAGGAGAGAGCCCGCAATGTCCACTATATAAGAATAATATAGCTGTGACTGGATTTACGTTGAATAACTTACTGATCGATGGAATATAACTGTTTTGTTGCCTCTCACTTTTGGAGCTGAAGGAGGAGAAATGCCGGACCTATCCACCCTGGGACACGTTGATGGGTGTTACACGTGTTATGGAAAGAACTGTTGGCTGACCAGTGTCGTTTACCTGGGTAGGGGTGGGGTGGGGAAGGCATGGAGGTTGGAGGTGTGTGTCCACCCGTTGAAGTGAGGGACATGTGTTGTCTCACCGATTGTGGGACAGTTAGAAGTGATTTGCAGGCCTAAACTATCAGGACGCTTTAAGATCCAACGTTTGTCCATGGGCAGCAGCAGTGACCGTTACTCTTCATTTACAGTAATGTGGTTCAGAATCGAGGCGTAGTGTGTGTTGTGTGTGTGTGTGTGTGTGTGTGTGGTGTGTGTGTGTGTGTGTGTGTGAACATATCCCCTGTTAATATCATTCTGTGATACTGGCATCACGCTTACATACTTGTGGGTGTTGCGCATGAGCCG
>JADBJO010024177.1:7500-10000 GCA_016801955.1 Conus betulinus
ATACAAGGGTATCAAACACGTTACATTGATTGACATTGACAGTGTACACAAACATCATACAAGGGTATCAAACACGTTACATTGATTGACATTGACAGTGTACACAAAACATCATACAAGGGTATCAAACACGTTACATTGATTGACATTGACAGTGTACACAAAACATCATACAAGGGTATCAAACACGTTACATTGATTGACATTGACAGTGTACACAAACATCATACAAGGATATCAAACACGTTACATTGATTGACATTGACAATGTACACAAAACATCATACAAGGGTATCAAACTCGTTACATTGCATTGACATTGACAATGTACACAAACAAATCATACAAGGGTATCAAACACGTTACATTGATTGACATTGACAATGTACACAAATATCATACAAGGTTATCAAACTCGTTACACGCCTTCTCATCTTAAATTCATCATATCATGACAATCGAAGAATGTGATAAATGCATATTTTCAGTGTTAAAAATATCCACCAATAAGGTTTCAAGGTCGCGGACATCATTAAATAGACAAGAAAGAGAACATATAGTACTTGGTAGCAACATGTCAAGAGCATAGTATAGCCATGAACCCCTAATAATGTAGTAGATGGCGACCATTTCGATTGGTAGTGACTATCCCAAACCCTCTAATAATGTAGTAGATGGTGACCATTTCGTTTGGTAGTGACTATCCAAAACCCTCTAATAATGGTAGTAGATGGCGACCATTTCGTTTGGTAGTGACTATCCAAAACCCCTCTAATAATGTAGTAGATGCGACCGTTTCGTTTGGTAGTGACTATCCAAAAACCTCCTAATAATGTAGTAGATGGCGACCATTTCGTTTGGTAGTGACTATCCAAAACCCCCTAATAATGTAGTAGATGGTGACCATTTTGTTTGGTAGTGACTATCCAAAACCCCCTAATAATGTGTAGATGGCGACCATTTCGTGTGGTAGTGACTATCCAAAACCCCCTAATAATGTAGTAGATGGGCGACCATTTCGGTGGTAGTGACTATCCAAAACCCTCTAATGATGTAGTAGATGGCGACCATTTCGTTTGGTAGTGACTATCCAAAACCCCCTAATAATGTAGTTAGATGGCGACCATTTCGATTGGTAGTGACTATCCCAAAACCCCTAATAACGTAGTAGATAGCGACCATTTCGTTTGATATTGACTATCCAAAACCCCCTAATGATGTAGTAGATGGCGACCATTTCGTTTGGTAGTGACTATCCAAAACCCCCTAATAATGTTGTAGATGGCGACCATTTCGTGTGGTAGTGACTATCCAAAACACCCCTAATAATGTAGTAGATGGCGACCATTTCGTGTGGTAGTGACTATCCAAAACCCCCTAATAATGTAGTAGATGGCGACCATTTCGTTTGGTAGTGACTATCCAAAACCCCCTAATAATGTTGTAGATGGCGACCATTTCGATTGGTAGTGACTATCCAAAACCCCCTAATAACGTAGTAGATGGCGACCATTTCGTTTGATATTGTGACTATCCAAAACCCCCTAATGATGTAGTAGATGGCGACCATTTCGTTTGGTAGTGACTATCCAAAACCCCCTAATAATGTAGTAGATGGCGACCATTTCGATTGGTAGTGACTATCCAAAACCCTCTAATGATGTAGTAGATGGCGACCATTTCGATTGGTAGTGACTATCCAAAACCCCTAATAATGTAGTAGATGGCGACCATTTCGATTGGTAGTGACTATCCAAAAACCCCCTAATAACGTAGTAGATGGCGACCATTTCGTTTGATAGTGACTATCCAAAAACCCCTAATGATGTAGTAGATGGCGACCATTTCGTTTGATATTGACTATCCAAAACCCCCCTAATGATGTAGTAGATGGCGACCATTTCGTTTGGTGGTGACTATCCAAAACCCCCTAATGATGTAGTAGATGGCGACCATTTCGATTTGGTAGTGACTATCCCAACCCTCTAATGATGTAGGAGATGGCGACCATTTCGTGTGGTAGTGACTATCCAAAACCCTCTAATGATGTAGTAGATGGCGACCATTTCGTGTGGTAGTGACTATCCAAAACCCCTAATAATGTAGTAGATGGCGACCATTTCGATTGGTAGTGACTATCCAAAACAACCCCCTAATAATGTTGTAGATGGCGACCATTTCGATTGGTAGTGACTATCCAAACCCCCTAATAACGTAGTAGATGGCGACCATTTCGTTTGATAGGACTATCCAAAACCCCCTAATAATGTAGTAGATGGCGACCATTTCGTTTGATATTGACTATCCAAAACCCCCTAATGATGTAGTAGATGGCGACCATTTCGTTTGGTAGTGACTATCCAAAAACCCCCAATAATGTAGTACAGATGGCGACCATTTCGATGGTAGTGACTATCCAAAACCCTCTAATGATGTAGTAGATGGCGACCATTCGTTTTGGTGGTAGTGACTATCAAAAAACCCTCTAATGATGTAGTAG
>JADBJO010024177.1:22500-25515 GCA_016801955.1 Conus betulinus
CTTATAGTGTGTTCAAATGGTTATAATTACACATGTAGACAAGGAAATGACAGGATACTTTTAAGGTTACTATGCTAACAAAAATACACAAGAAAGAAAGAAAGAAACAAAAATACGTACCCCACACGTACAAAAAAGGTAAATATATACATGTGCATAAACATACTTTACACATACACATAAATGCAAACATGTACAAAATTGAGGAAAACTAAGAAAAGATAGTAGTAAGCAAAGTAAACACTAAAGACTATAAAATTCATGATAGTCAACCACTCACAAATCATTAATGTTTTTATGAAGCATTTTAGAGAGAGAGAGAGAGAGAGAGAGAGAGAGAGAGATAGAGAGAGAGAGGAGAGAGAGATAGAGAGAGAGAGGTTTAAAGTCTCATATGTATGTATGGGAAATGGAGTCAGAATCAAGGTTAACTCCGAGGGAAAAAAATCCTCCTGTACCGAAACGGCCCGGCGGAGATTCGAACCCGCAACTCCAGAATCACCAAGATTACGAGACCGGCGCTCTACCACTGAGCTAGTCCGCTCTGTAGAGCCCTACAGTTCGTGCAATGCTCCCATCATGCCAGTTGTGCCTGTACGTGCGTCGTACTTCTCCAACCTTAATGCGTCATCATCACCTGGCCCCCCCCCCCCCCCCCCCCCCCTCCTTAAGTTCAAAGTTTTGCCAAGTCATTACTATGAAGACAATTTAGTTGTTGGCCTGCCTTGCGCTTTTGTTTTTCCCCCACGTTCGCCTCATTTCATTTCCAATTTCGTTTTGATTAAATCGAGGTTACTTGTATTTGTTTCTGTCTGTCTTTGTTTTTGTCTTTTGATCTCCCTTGCATCCTTGGGTAGATCCTCAAGCGTAGGCTCAAAGATTGCCCCCTACATTTTATACTATTTGCATAATATCTGTAGTTTTTCAGCAACTTTTTTCCTCCCCACACTTTCGTTTGGTTTTCCTTTACTACTCTTCGCTGGCTGCTTTGGGGGTGCTATTGGATTCTTTTTTGCACCCTTGGTGGTGAGAACACCACGGTATTATGGACTGTGGTGTGTCTCTATTTGACGCCAGGAGCGCAGAGATACAGCCAGCCGTGTCTCCCTGATGAGTTTTCCGACCCAGCGGACGAAAGGCCTCGGAGCAGGACAATACAAATATATCTGCCTTTAAAAGGGATTGCGATGGTTCCCTTATGCAGCCAGTGAAGAGTTTTCATATTTTCTTAATTTCATGTTCCCAGTTTTTACATCTTCAACCTCTGCCCCCCCCCCCCCCCCCCCCCCCCCCCTCCTTAAGTTCAAAGTTTTGCCAAGTCATTACTATGAAGACATTTAGTTGTTGGCCTGCGCTTGTTTTCCCCCCCACTATTAGATTGTTCGTCTTTGTATTTGTCTGACTTTATTCAAGTTTAAAAGGCTGTGCCCAGTCTTGAATAACTCGCAAGCAATCATACTCCACTATCGCCCACTCCCACCCTCACTCCTACCCCCATTTCTTCATTACCTGACACCAAAAAACCTGACCTGCCCCACTTCCTCCAGCCCCTACCCCCGTCCATCCCCCTCCCCCCACCCCCCATTCCAACTACTCTCAGCCATAATTCCCGGCACTTTTCCGCCATCACAAAGGACCCCAAAGTCTAGGAGAGACAAACTGTGAGGCATTTTTCTTTTTATTTATTTTTATTGTTTTTTTTTATTTTTTTTTTTTTTTTGCTGTCCCAACCTCTGCGCCACCTCACAAGCAGTGCAACCCACGCCGCTCATTTCCGACACCCTGTCCACAGCCTCGGCCCCGCCGCCCCGCCGCGGCACCGACAATCCACAGGCAGCAGTCAAGTCGTCAAGAGGCCACCCACCGGAGGAGACACTGCACTGGTGTTCAGTGGCGCCTGTTCTGATCTAACCATACGCAGGACACCACCCTACTAAGCCCCCTACTAACGACAATATTGCTTAGTCGCGGAGCCGGCGTGAGTGAGCTCTCCCTCCGGAGGGCGCCACCACGTCCGTCCAACGACAGCCCCCATGGGACCCGCCGATATACCGGTGACCCCGACGGAACCAAACCAAGGCCACAGACGTGGAGAGGACATCGAAACTGAGGTCACCATGATAGCAGGGACACGAAGGGCCACAGAATTTGAGACTTTTTTTTTTATAATGCTGATCGATGAGAATGAGGATGATTATGATGATGCTACGGATTTCCATTTTCGGTCTGAGACTACATGACAGGGCTGTACTCTACGCTTCCTTTCATAATATATCCCGGCGTCAACCAAGCCCGAGAGATACAGACACCTGCAGTGTTGGTCAGGAAATTTGAGCAACACTCTCAGAAACGCATCCATTAAGTGGATGAAAACTCGACTGTGTGGTCCCAGTCTTCCCAACTGAGTCCCCGCAGCAAACTCAACTCTGGGTAGGAGCCGGTCGGGGCAGAAAAACCCACATGACTTCTGAATGGATTCGAACCCCCGACCTCCCAGCCGGGAGTCCGCGACGCTAACCACTTCGCCACGGCGGCTGGTCATTTTATTATTGTTTGTTGTTGTTACATTATTTACCATTTCTAACAACCTGGGAAAGAAGAGATCAATACGCAAGTGGAGATGGGGAAGAGAACAGCATATCGATTAGGACTAGCCTTGCGCCTTTGTTTCAGGTATGGGCAACTGTAAATAGTTTTCAGCTTTTTCATGGGATAATGGAGCGGAGAGAGAGAGAAAAGGGGGGGAACGGGGAGGGGTGGGGGTTGGAGGTGCAGGGGTGGGGGTGGTCCGGTTGAAGGGGGGGGGGAGAAGATAGAGTAAAGGGCGGGAGGCGGGGACGATGGGGTTAGCATGACTTGTGGGCAGAGGGAAAATAATGATTATACAATCTCTCTCTCTCTCTCTCTCTCTCCTCTCTCTCTCTTTCTCTCGGTCGATCGACTGTCAGTTTACGATAGGGTGTAAATATATAATTTACGACAAGCGCTCTCCTCTCTCTCTCTCTCCTCTCCTCC
>JADBJO010024178.1:2500-25514 GCA_016801955.1 Conus betulinus
GGAGAGAGATTCGCGCACGCTTGCAACGAGCATGTACGTACACGTATTCCTGCATGCACACATACGCATGCGCGCACGCACACTTGAATAGACACACACACACACACACACACACACACATAACTCTCTCTCTCTCTCTCTCTCTCTCTCTCTCTCTCTCTATATATATATATATATATATATATATATATATATATAGAGAGAGAGAGAGAGAGAGAGAGAGAGAGATCGATCACACACACACACACACACACACCACACACACACACACACACACACACACACACATTAGAGAGATTTGCATCCACACATAAGAATTTACCATTGTAGCAAAGGCAGAGGGACAAGAGTGCGAGAAGGACAGCGACTGTTCCTCAGGGCTGATGTGTGACCTCGTTACCCAGACGTGCCGTGAGTCTCTCTCTCTCTCTCTCTCTCTCTCTCTCTCTCTCTCTCTCTCTCTCTCTGTGTGAGGTACACACTTATGCGTTAAAGCGCATTTTGCATGTACCGTTGCATGCGTCTAACAAAATGATATATGGTGAGACTGGGCGCTGTCCATTACATATTGTAACCTGTGTCAGATCTGTTAAAATATTGGCTAAAGGTAGTCAATTTAGAAGAAAATAGACTATGCAGCCAAGCTTATAAAATGTTGATTTTGCCACATGAGGCAGGTAAATTCAACTGGATCTCTCGCGTAAAAAAAAAAAAAAAAAAAAAAAAAAAGACCGAAAATGGTTTTGGTATTGTTTGGCTTTGCCAAGGTGTAGGTAATATAGACATTTTCTTTCAGAGTTAAAAGATCGTTTAACATGCTCTTACAAACAAACCTGGCATGCGAGTATGATTGATAACAATAAATATAACTGGCTTCTTTCCTTTTAAAAACACATTAAAAGTAGAAAAGTATTTTATACTTATTACTAATAACTGGCATAAATACCATTCAGCAAATTCCAAACAAACACCAGGCCTTAATGCCAACAAAAAATGGTTTGAAACATCAGACAATAGCGCATGCCTTATGTGCACAGATGACAATGATATAGAAAACAAAATGCATTTTGTGTTTGATTGTCCCGCCTATACGGAGTAAATGCGAAGTGTTTAACGAACCAGTCGCACAGAGAAAAGATCTTGTAGCAATCTTATCGAGCCATAATATAAAACGCGTTTGCACGCTTTGCTAGATACATTGCTGAATCTTCTGGATACCGAAAGAAAAATACCAGTTAACACGTTTTGTTATTTTTGTGTATTTGTGATCCTGTATATCTAGTTCTCAAGATGTTGGTCTACAGTACTACATGCTTGATGGTCAATGAATTAACTTTTCGTGCTGATAGCTCGTACATGTGAGCGTGAGTGTTTGTGTACAGGCGCGCGCGCCTGCGCGTGTGTGAAAGCAAGTTTGGAACAATTTGTATCATTATTTTGTTGCCGCTATATCATGTGGTTACATGTACCCCCTTCCCCCCCTTTCCATCAGGGCTTATGCTAATGGCAATAAAAAAAAATGTTGAGTTGAGTCTGATTTTTCTCGAGGGTGAGTTCAAGCTCATGTTCGAGGCAATCGCACTGTGTTTAGTGTCGGCAATTAACTGCTAATTATTCGAGTTTCACCACATTTCTAATTTCAGAAATGTGCAAGATTAGTGCTTTTGGTACCATCCACCATACCTGCTAGTTTCATGGAGTTTCGTTCTCGCTGTGTCCCTCAACCTACACATTCTGATCTTCTCATACAAATGGAAGAGCATGTTACTCGATTGAACGACGCTGTGCATGTCTTGACTAAGAAATGTGTTTTCCATGAAAGCAAATATGAACAAGTCGTAGACTGGATGGATTTACACTGATGGAGTGTATCAGAATGTGGACGATGACACTGATAAGCTTGAAGCATTTTCCAGACAAAATAACGTGGGATTTTTCAAAGTCAACGAGGAACGGGCCGATGTGTAGAACGGAAAAGAGCACACTGCCTCCCCACGTCCCTCATTGCAAAACTACACAGGTGGAATGATAAACTGTCAGTTCTAAGTAAAAAGGACAGCAGGAAGGACTTGGCTGACACGCTGAGCATTCGTGTGGGTGGCGATCTCACGAACAGACCGCAAAATGTTAGACATGAGAAGGACGACGTGCCTTCTTTCGCAATGGACGCCTGCATGGTCGCAACAGTAGAGAGTAGTGCCATGGATACCGGGTAACAGTCAACGTTCTCTGTAAAGCCATCACGCCGAAAGAAAAAATCAGCTGCGGCAGCCTGTCAGCCCACCTCCATCCTCTGATATGGAATCCTTTCCTGCCCTCAGACGTCCAGCCTCAGCTCAGCAGAACGACGGATCCTCTTGCCCTGCACTCTGCCCAACGCCCTGCCCTGCGCCCTGCCCTTCCTCTTCACCCCCAACGCCACGTCATCATGGAACGCCGCTAACCAAGGCCAGTGTCCGCCAGACAGCTTCACCAAGTCCCGTTCCTTCTGCTCCTGGTGACAGTGCTGTTGCTCCACATGACCTGGATCTTGCCAGTCCGGGGACCCTCGCACCAGATCCAGAGGACGGTGCCAGTGATAAACTCGCTAACAAACTTTCTGTCAACCAGAAAACTGTCACATTCTCTCGCACCACCATTGCTTCCAGTGTGATCAGCACTCCTCCACCGTTCAGTGCATGTTCTCAAAACAGTGTATATTCTCATGCTCGTTCACCTGCCCATACCGTGCCTGCAACAATGGACAGATTGAATGGTTTCCTGTCCAGTGGAATTGTCTCAGCCGACCGTTGTTCTAGACCCTGTGAATACGTGGAACTCCGACGATGTGGAAGCCCGTCCTTTATCTCAGCCCTTGTTTCAGTCTCAGTAGTCTTCTTTAGTTAGTTACCAGTCCCCTGCCTGTTCTTTCTTCATTCCTCAGGTTTCATACACAAACGAAACCCCAGTCAAATCACCATGCCACCCACTCAAACCCGAAGTAGAGCTGAATGTCGCCAAACACACCTGACAGACACCTTCACTTCCACAGGGCCTAGACACACTCCTCGTGCAGCCCCTGCCCCCTTCAGTAGCTAGGAATTCGGCCCTGCCTGTGTAACAAATCACCTCACGGCTCAACAATCTGGCTTTCCAAAAGATGCAAAAACATTACGATTCCTGACTTGTAATGTGAAGGGTTTGTCAACGGTATATGATCATGAGGTTCGCTCATTTGTACCTGTTTATGATTTCATTCTTTTTGTGGAAACTTTTTCAGATTCCTTCCCAAGTCACTTGTTTCCCTATCATAATGTATATATTTCACCTGGTATTGAAGTTTTTATTCCGATACCGCTAGACTGTCCAGTGGAATTGCACTTTTGGTAAAGGAAATGCTGACTATATGTATTACACATATCACAGTTGAATATGACAGCTGCTTGGTTCTCAAGATATCGAAACTACTAACGGGTTTTTATTCTGACAGTTTCTTGATTGGTTTGTATATCCCATCTTCAGATACTGTTTATTACGCTGAAACTGAAATTGATAATGGGTTTATGTTTCTTTGGATAAGTGTATCGCTGATTTATTTGAAGAATATGGCGAACTACTTCTCATTGCTTTCGGATATTTGAATACCAGAACAGGCAATGGTAATGTTTCTGGCTACTCCATAGACGACTTCATGGGTGAAAATGCAGATGATTCGAAGCAGTGTACAAGATTTCGTAAGTGTCAAAGAATTGTGTTACAAATCAATTTGGTGAATATTTACTTCAATAATGTGATATCAATATAACCTGATTATAATGAACGGACTGTTTTGGGTGATGAGGCGGGAAACTTCACTTACATTGCCTATAACGGGTGTAATGTTATTGATTACTTTATTGTATATGAATGTGTTTCCAGCAGGTTCACATTTAAAGTTTATTCCCAGAACTGAAGCAAAACATATGCCTATAGAGATGTTTCTTGAAGTACTAAAAGCTGTTGAATTGAAATCGTCCTTGATCCATTCTATGATAAGTAAAGTTACTAAGTTTGTGTGGAATAATGACAAGAAAAATGATTATTCAGCAATGTTTAATGATAATGATGTTAAGCAACTCATTCAAAATGCTTGTACTTTAATAGATCTTGATATTGATACATCATTACAACTATATAATTTGAGGATTGGTGATAAAAGACCGAAACAAAAGGGGGGTCAAAAAGAAAACAAAAACAATGCACACGTTTCGACTCTTAGAGTCTTTTTCAAGTGACATGAAACGACAGTACAGAGTTGGCGTGTACTGTCGTTTCATGTCACTTGAAAAAGACTCTAAGAGTCGAAACGTTGTGCATTGTTTTTGTTTTCTTTTTGACCCCCCCCCCCCCCCCCCCCCCCCCCCCCCCCCCCCCCCCCCCCCCCCCCCACACACACACACACCCTTTTTGTTCCGGTCTTCATCACCAATCCTCAAATTATATAGTTGTTCTGAAAAAGACCCAGTCAAGTGTTATCAATTTTTGATACATCATAACCTTCATTCATTTGTGGTGTCAAGACGGCTGGAAAAAGAATGTTAAAAAGATGTTTAGGGTAGGTAGTTTCCGACAAAAGCCGTGGTTTGACTGAGAATGTGCAGAAAAAGACGTGAAGTAAATGAAGGTTTGCGAACATTTCGCAGAGCGTGCGACAGTATTGTAAAAAAAAAAAAAATGATGTTGACAATGATAGTAAAAAGCTACAAATGATATATTACAGGTATATATTATGTAATTTTAAGGAGACAGTTTAAAAATCTGCTTAGCACCAAGAGTTCCGAACATAAACACTCAATTCTAGACACACGCTTTTGAATAGTGGTAGCGATCTTAAACGTTTCTAGGGAACTGTTAAATCTGTTCTTATATCTAAAGAATTGAAGCATAATTCGATCACTTCTGGTGAATGGTTTTGATCTTTTTAAAATGGTTTTGATAGTGATCTATCTAACGAGACAGATTTAACAGATTTTGAAGATTCTTTTTAAACTAACTTGCCTGTAGACATAACCTTGGACTGTGTTTCACTAGACAGAGCGATAGAACAATGGGAAATTGAGGATGCTATTAAATTAAAGCTTTGAAATATGAAAATGCATCTGGTTCCAATAGATTAAGTGATGAATTTTATAAAAAACTCATCTCAAGATGTCATTTTATTTTTAATTCAATACTTCAAAAGACAGTTTGATTCTGGTAGTTTTCCAAAAAGTTACAGGGGTATTTGCTTGTGGTGATTCACCACTTTGGCTTCACAAGGGGGATATTGCGTATGTTAATGTCTGTACTGTTTTTTATTGTTTTGTTGCTGAGGAAGGCATATTGCCAAAAATGTCTTGTCTTGTTTTGTTTCGTGCATTAAAACTGCGTTACGTCACACTTTGTTTTGAGTGCTCTTCCGCTGTTTCCACTATCAAATCATCCCCGTCTAACTGAGGCCTCAGTCAGTCACATTTGTTCATTCATTTTCTTTCACTTTACGCTTCTATTGTCTGACACTAATTTATTCTTTTATTTTTTGTCACATAGGGGACGTACGGGAACAAACTAATTTGGAGGAGAAAAATCCCTTTTACAGAAATAACCAAGGCTTTTGTTAATAATCATTTTCAACTTTCAGGTATTTCTTTCTACTCACTTTTTGGTGCTTCCTAAATCATCAGGAAATCCATGTATTTTTGTATGCTTACCTTTTCCTTTCCACGTTTAGGCTTACACTGACAGTTCAGTGCCTTGATTTATTATTAACGTCCCTTTGTTCTACAGAGGTGAGGATAACTCCCACATAGCACCTCCCAAACACAGCCCCTATTAAATATTAGCACAGATGAAGCCAGTCCCTCTCTTGAACACCTGTTGACACTGACTACTATCTTAGCCAGCTAGTCCAACAGCCAGTTAGCAATGGCATCATAATACAAGCAAAAATCCTGGTTTTTCTTGCAGTCAAGCCCAAAATCAGGCTTTGCCTGCAGTCAGTTATTTTTTCACTTCTCATTCATTATCGTCATCATTATCATCTTCTTCTTCATCATCATGATCATGACCATCATCATCATCACTGTCATCATCTTCATCGTCGTCATCATCATCATCATCATCATCATCATCATCATCATCATCATCATTTCCTCACTTCTTGTAAATGAAACAAATCTCAGCAATTCTTCATTTTCTCTCATGAAATTTGTAGCTCAGCTGAAAGTGAGATTTTACTTTAATGTAAAATTGCGACTACTATCCGAGAGTATGTAAGAACAGGTGAGTTCATTTTAGTGTATTGTTATGTAATGATTCACTAAACTTATGTCTTGACGTGGACAATATAAAAATGTGCCTGTGTGGTATGATGTGTATAAATGTTTGAAACCCAGCCCTGCGAACGAGTTTCTTAAACATTAGATGTACCTACGCGTCGTTTTTCATAGTAGGTGCAAGCTACTAATCTTTAACTGTTTTTTTTTCTTGTCCCATAGCAATTCACGAAATGTTGCCTGTAAATATGTATGTGTATATTAGATGGATCAGGAAGACATTTATCTAAAAATTAACGATTCGATTGGCTATAACAATGACGACTTGGGATGAACGATGTTGACAGTAATTATCATGACGACTTGAGATAAACGATGTTGGCAGTAACTATGATGACGACTTGGGATGAACGATGTTGACCGTAACAATGATGACGACTTGGGATGAATGGTGTTGACAGTGACTGTCATGGCGACTTGGGATGAATGGTGATGACAGTGACTGTCATGACGACTTGGGATGAATGGTGTTGACAGTGACTGTCATGACAACTTGAATTGAATGGTGTTGACAGTAACTGTCATGACAACTTGAGATGAATGGTGTTGACAGTGACTGTCATGGCGACTTGAGATGAATGGTGTTGACAGTGACTGTCATGGCGACTTGGAATGAATGGTGTTGACAGTGACTGTCATGACAACTTGAGATGAATGGTGTTGACAGTGACTGTCATGACAACTGGAATGAATGGTGTTGACAGTGACTGTCATGACAACTTGAGATGAATGGTGTTGACAGTGACTGTCATGGCGACTAGGAATGAATGGTGTTGACAAAGTTGTGTGGTCTGGTCATTTTGCAGGATTGGTCTTTCCTGTTACGTTTTCCGAAAGGACTTCTACTTTGATTTATCCATCGGCTATTCTTATTGTCTTCGTCTCTGTTCTCGAATTTTGAATTTAGGTGGACTGCACTCCTTTTTTTTTTTTTAATTTTTTTTTTAATTGTATATATCACGGGGAATTTTTCCCTGTACAAAGCCATAGTAGTATTACATTTTGAGTTGTTTGGAAAAAAACCCTTGAAAATGAGTATCTGAGAACGTTTTTCATGGGAATTTCCGTATCTGTTTAAAGCAATAAAGGTGATATAAGTAAATGAATTATGTTAGATTTCGCATCTGTACTTTTAACTTTAACATCTCTGATTTTGTATTAAATCACTTCGGACATAATTTAGATACCAAGTTATTCGATCTCCCTGTCGACAGCTTTACTCTGCTTTGAAGGAAGAAGTTCTTGTTGACAATTTACTGTTCCATTTTCTGCTTTAACGTTTTTATCTATTTTCAGAGTTTGTCTGAACAACTTACTAACACTTCTTTCATTTAAGACTTTCTAAGTACAAAACCTGTTACATCCTCTTTCTGTCATTAGCTTATGTAAAAAAAAAGACTTGTTCCAGTTTGCAGTGCAGGTCTCTATACAGTTTAATTATCACATTTATATTGTATTCGCCCTTCAGTATTTAAGGTGTTCTTGTGTTTTTCTCCTTTTGGCAAACAAATCTTGAGCCCCTCTCTTCTACTTTTCGAAGCCTGAAAAGTCACTCTTTCGTTAAGAGATTAGAGCACAATATTATAGCAAAAGCCACTATTTGTTTGAGTGTGTGTTCGTTTTGGGTGTGTATATGTGTATGTATGCGCGTGTTTGTGCGCGCGCGCACGCGCACAGGTGTGTGTGTCTGTGTGTGTTTGTGTGTGCATGCATGCGTGCGCGCGCGCGCGCGTGCGTGTGTGTGTGTGTGTGTGTGTGTGTGTGTGTGTGTGTGTGTGTGTGTGTGTAGCTGTTTGCTGTACAATGGTTGAAAGCAACAAATAATTGAAGTCTTGTCAGAAGTGGTTACTATTTCAGTTTGTGCCAAATATTTTAAAAGGCTAATAAAAATGTCCAGAAAAGAAATACGTTGACATATTTTATGTCACATTAATTCCAAAACTTAATGAATAAAATGATGATATCTTTCAGTAGCAAATCGCTCTTTGTTGACACTCACTTAAGGGTACACAGATGAGAGCTGCCTCTGTGGCCATTTAAAATCATGTTGCAGGAATACAGGTGGGGCAGATGTGTGACAGAGAGAGGCAGGAATATTGTATCAACGGAACCGTATGTGATTACGACTTGGTCTGCAGTAAGTGTCTACCTGTCTACCTATCTATCTACCTGTTTATCTACCTATCCGTCTATCTGTATTGTGTCCATCTATCTGTCTGTAATTGCGCTCGCTTTTGCGCATGCACTCATGTGTGCGTGTGTTTGTTTGTGCATATGTGTGTGCATGTGTGTGTGTGTGTGTGTGTGTGTGTGTGTGTGTGTGTGTGTGTGTGTGTGTGTGCGTGCACGTGCGTCCGCGTGTGTCTACATATGTGTGTGTTTGTGTGTGTGTGTGCGTGTGCACGTGTGTGTGTGTGTGTGTGTGTGTGTGTGTGTGTGTGTGTGTGTGTGTGTGTGTGTGCGCGCGCGCGCGCGCGCGCGTGTGTGTACGCACGAGCATGCACACTAGTATGCATGAGCGAGCGAGAGTGGATAAATGTCATACTCGCCTATCGAGCAAAGATGGGAGAGAGGGTTGGTTGGACACCGGGGGTGGGGTGGAAGGGGTAGGAGACGCAGGGGGTAGAGGTAAGTCTTCTTTTCCCCTACGCGCAAAAATGAGAACGACCGCGACAAGAAGGATTTAGTGAACTCTCGTTTTATGAGAGAATACAGAAATGCTTGTGTTTTATGTTTTACGGAAACATGGTGGTGTGACTCTATCCCTGATGACAGCGTGGCCATTGACGGATTTCACCCCCCTCTCAGAACTGACCGTGACCCACTGACCACAGGCAAGGCACACGGGGGGGGGGGTGTGTGTATGTCAACAATAGATGGTGTGACAATGCTAATGTGACTGTGAGAAGACGGCTGTGCACCCCTGATGTAGAACTGATATCGCTGTCTCTGAGACCAAGATACCTGCCGCGGGATTCGGACAGTTGTTTTTAACAGTTGTTTATCTCCTGATGCACCCAATTTTATTCTTGGTGATTTTAATAACTGTAAACAGAAGATTGACTCATCCCTTCCATCTTTTAAACAATATATTACCTGTTTTACTCGTAAAAACAAAATGCCCGATCTGTTGTTATGGCAACATCAATCACGCTTACAAATCTGAACCCCCTACCCCTATCGGAAAATCTGATCATGATGTAGTCCACCTCATACCCGCATATAGACCTAAAATTCAGACAGAACCCATCATAAAGAAGAAGGTTAAGGTATGGGAGCCTGACAGTATTTTGGAATTACAAGGATGTTTTGACTGTACTGACTGGGACCTTTTCTTTGAATCCTCTGTCAATATCCATGAAGCAACAGATGTCATATCAGAATATATCATGTTTTGTCAAGATTTAATCATTCCATCAAAAACAATCAAATTTTTTCCCTAACAATAAACCATGGTAACGAAGCCACTGAAAAACCGTGTTAAATGAAAAGAAAATTGCCTTTCAAACAGAAAACAAAATGGAACGTAAGAAAGTCCAAATAAAACTGAGAAAGGAAATACGCTCAGCCCAAACAAAGTACAAAGAGAAGTTGAATTGCAGTTTCAGTGCGGTAATATGCGGAACGCATGGCAAGGTCTAAAGAAATTAACTGGTCAAACCAAATCCCATCATCACTGTGCCTTACCAAAAGAACAGCAACAACAATTCGCTAATGAACTCAACAAAATTTTACTGTCGTTTTTGATGCCCATGATTTCACCGATGCATTGGGAGTGATAAAAGAGGAAATCAAAGCAAAGATAGAAGATGAGATCATTATAGAAGATACAACAATACTTTCAATGTTTTAAAAGACTAAATATCCAAAAGGCGCCTGGACCAGACAATATTAGTAGTGTATTACTCAAGAACTGTGGATCTCAACTCTGTCATGTCTTCACTAGACTATTCAATTGGTCTATTAAAACTTCAACTGTCCCTTCTCTCTGGAAAGCCTCAGTGATCTGTCCTATACCAAAAAAGTCTAAACCATCTTCCCTCAATGACTACCGCCCAGTCGCTCTAACATCCATTGTGATGAAGTGTTTCGAAAAAGAGCAATACTCAGTCACCTCCTCACTGACACAGTCAGTCATCAAGATCCTTATCAGTTTGCATACAAACGCAACAGATGCACAGACGATGCCACTCTCACACTTTTACACAACGCTTACACTCACCCTGGAGAAAAACAGATTCTTTTGTTCGTATTTTTTATTGATTTTTCATCAGCTTTTTTTAACACCATCCAGCCTCATCTCTTAGCGCACAAACTTTTATCCTTAAATGTCAGACCCAGGCTTATCCTGTGGATCACAGATTTCCTCATCTCCAGATCCCAGTCAGTGCGCTATCAATCTGTCATGTCATCTGTCCTTTTTGCTCCACAGGTTCCCCTCAAGGTACCGTTCTTTCTCCTGTCCTCTTTACTCTGTACACCAACGACTGCATTGGTACAGAAGAAACACCAGTCATTAAATATTCAGAGATGATACAGCCCTTGTAGACCTTTCCAATTCTGATGTAACATATTTTGATGAAGTTGAGCGTTTCAGCACCTGGTGTAAAGAAAATTATCTTGAGCTTAACGTCAAAAAAAACAAAGGAGATGATCATAGATTTTAGGAAAGAAAAAAAAATTATGTGCCTGATCTTTACATTGATGGAAAAAAAGTGGAACGGGTAGAGGAATACAAATATCTGGGCACAACATTAGACAATAAGCTCACTTTCAATACACACACCAGGTCCGCATACAAAAAATGCCAACCAGAATGCATTTCCTACGCAAATTGAGGAATCTGCATCCAGCCAAAAATTCTTAAAACATTTTACAGGAGTTTTATTGAGTCTGTCTTGACTTTTTCATGCATTTGCTGGTATGGAAATCTTAATTTGAAAAACAGCAAACTCTTGGATAGCGTTGTGAACATCTGCGGTAAGATTGTTGGTGAGAGACAGGAGAGTATGAGTGAGTTGTATGAAAGGCGTGCGGTCAACAAGGCTCGTGCGATTGTTAGTGACAGTGGGCATACGCATACGCTTGCGCGACAGTTTGTGCTCCTTCCATCAGGCAGACGATTTTGTGTTCCCAGAGCTAAGCTGATGCGCACAAAAAAGAGCTTTGTGTTCAAATCCATTGCTTTTTTTAAACAAACACAGCGTGTAAGAAGAGGCGATGGATCACCTGTGACACAAGCATGTGCGCGGGTGTGTATGTCTGTGAGCAAGCGGGAAAGTATAGATGCTGGAGTGTGGGTGTGTTTCTGTTTTATGTGTGCATGTCCTGGAACAGTGAGGAATAGAAATGTCTGGAATATGTCTATCTTAATGATTTTTAATGATAAATCTCTCTCTCTCTCTCTCTCTCTCTCTCTCTCTCTCTCTCTCTCTCTCTCTCTCTCTCTCTCTCTCTCATACGTGCACACATTTATATATATATATATCATGAGTGGCTGAGTGCGTACTTTATTTGCACTAAAAAAAAGAGAAAGATTGAAATTCCCATTTTGGTGTTACACGCATGTTTTATTGTTTGTAAGTAATTTTAATTTCCAGTGTCACGTTTGTAACTATAAATATGTATGTCTTTTAACTTTTAGGCAGCGGTCACAAATGTAATTTCTCTTGTAACGAGAGATAATAAAGTTATGTATGTTTCCTTGCATATATATATATATATATATATATATATATATATATATATATATATATATATATATATATATACATATGTGTGTGTGTGTGTGTGTGTGTGTGTGTGTGTGTGTGTGTGTGTGCATACATGCATGTATGTATATATCACAGCCACAATCAGGTATCTCTGAATGAGAAATTTTGAAATAATGACAATTTAAGTTTTCTTGTTTCCATAAAAAAAAAAACTCCTTTTGCTTGAGTACTTCCATCTTTTTTAATAAATGATACACAGAGTACTAACCTTTAATTACCGTAATCCAAAAACTAAAGTTTTTTTTCGCAGAATCAAAATTTAAAATTTAAATCAATAAATGATCCTTTCATGAAAAAAATACCGTGGAAAATGCACCAAGTTTTGGGCCACAAACAGTTATGGCAGAGTACCCTGCTGTAGCCAGGACACCATGAAGCAAACCACAGCAAATATTTCAGGTCATAACCATCTGTCCAGTGGCTAGTTGGCTGTGGCCTGGGTGCTAGGATGCAGGTCACAGTACAGTTTGAGACCACAACCATCTGTGCAATGGATGCTACGTGGTGTCCTGAGAAGTAACCCTCATACAATTGACCTAGTTTGGGTAACAACCATGTGCTCGGCAAATACGTTCATGTGGTTGCAAGCAAATTCAGGCTATCCATCTACACATACATGCCACACAAAAATATATTTTTTAAAAAGTTTGCTCTCAAAAGGACCCTTTTTTGTGTTTTTTTTTTACAACTATAGATTCAAAACAACACACAGTATGTTTTTTACTGCTTAAACAAGTGTAAAGCGAAAAGCTATTGTTCGTTATGCTATCAGGTATTTCAAAACTTTGATCTATTCCACTCTTAACAGCGAAAACTTTACATATATTTTCAACTTCAGTAGGAACATGTGACAAATGTTTGAAATTACAATTATTGCAGAATTCACTCTGTAAAACAAAATACAACACTAAACATGTTGAAAAGTGTTCGTCTCTCACCTGGTTTTGAAGTTTAGGTAATCCCTTAGACTTCTGTTAAATTCACTACTTCACTAGCAGACCAGTAAGGTCTTTATACACAAAACACAGTAGTTAATAAAAGAACACAACTTTAAGACATAGCCATCTGAAACAAAAAAATCACCATCATTTAAAACAAAATCAGTCAGAACACGTCTTCCGTGACACACACACACACACACACACACACACACACACACACAACACGACACTTTTGTCACACACATTTTTTTTTCCATTTCACAGTTCTGATGCTTGCCGCCACACATCACAAAAAGAGTGTCCTCATGTGTCTGTCAGTGAATCAGTGGTAGGACTCTTTGTCTGGCTGTATCCACACACAGCTTTTTCTTGTTAACTGGTTAGGAGTTATAAACTGATGTGTTTGTGAGTTTAGAGAGGGATCCTCTCTATTCTTACGTCAAAGTAGAGGATTACATACAACTGCACACGGTTCAGCGCCACTGGCGACACTGAAATCTTCAGTATTCATCTCCTCCGTGATCTCAGGCTGTGGAAGACAGTCAGGGACAGATGTCTCGTCGGGAATTTGTTCATGGAAGCTGTGGTGCAGGACAGGCACATCTCCAAGGCGGCAGAGGTCAGTCAGATCGGCTTTCTTTGCTGAAGACACGGGGCAGACGGCTGGTGTAACGACCTCGTCGCCTGTTGATCCCCTGGTCTTCAGCAAGTTGAATGGGTCTCCCATCTGATACTTGGAGAAGAGGGCGTCTGTTTCGCCTTTCACATACCTGATCCATATGATCAGCAGCTAGCTAACCCGATTGCCACCTATGTCAGTGGTGGTGTTGCGTATAGAAGTGGAGGCCATCGCCAGGGCTTTGAGGTCCAAAGTATCCGGGTGTTGCAATGGAACAACAGTGTATAGGGCTGCTGGCCTCGCCATCTGAAAGACAGTAACAACAGTGTACAGGGCTGCTGGTCTCGCCCTCTGAAAGACAGTGTTCCATTGGTCTGAGATATGAATTGTCACAGTTTTCTTTGCCCAGCCAATGCATGCATGCATGAATCGCATTCCATATGAGCGTGGCCCGACCCGAGACATTTCTGGTCGATCGTCACAATGTTTGGGATGTTCTGAACAGCATACTGCAAGGCAGTTGCAAAATACTGATTGCGATTCTACCCAGAACATGTGTCGAAGTAGAAGATGGCATGTCTGATGGCAGAAGGCAGTGCTTTCAGGTAAAGGAGAAGACATGTCCCTCTCTCATGGCTCTCTTCTTTCCTTCGTTTTTTTTTTTTTTTCCAAACATAGCAATCGGACTGTTTGTCACCTTAGGAGAATACTGTAGCATTGTATACTGCTGCTGTTTGTCCTTGCAATATCTGTGGCAGAGGACACACTGGTCTTTCTGCGTGTGAAATGACAGGTTGAATTCGCTGTTGAATATCTCTCTGTAAAGACTGCTGGAAACAGGCTGCAAACCTTGCTCCTTCAGTTTGGATTCATGCATTTGAAACATTTGGTTGACATTCAAAGTACCATCTAAAAACTTTCTCTGACTTCTTTGTTGGCAGTATTGGGATTCTAGTGCTGGAAATGACAGAAAGTGCTGTATGACTCTTCTCCAGTCCTCTTCAGATGTCTTTGTTGGCAGGGAAGTCTTCCCACGACCATCGCCACCACTGAAGGTACCATCCTGTGAATGGGAAAGTGCCTGATCCACAGACTACCAATGCCCAAGGTGGCGAGAAAGAAATCGTTTGCAAACTCGTATTCGTTGTCCCTCGACAGTAAAAATGTACTTTCGAGTGGTTTGTCTTCTTCTTGGTTTTGGCTGCATTGTTATCTGATCTAAGATGATTACTGTTCATTTTTGTTCTACATGTTTACATGCCCTATCATAACCCATCAGTCCATAGAAAGTGTTGAAGAGTGCTTGCTGCTTCTCAGTGCTAATGTTTGCGTGGTATCTGTGTTGACACTTACTACTGGCTTTACTATCTTTGCTTGTACAGCTTTTCCTCTGCTGCTGGTATACTCATTCTTATTCAACCTTGCAGTTTTTGTTGTATTCTTCTTCCACTTCTCTGGATTTAGCAACTCTCTTTTGTCCACGTTTTTTTTTTCTGGGGTATATTATAGAAAGCCAAATCTTCTGTACATTTTGATCAGCAAGAGGAGTACCTGCTTCTGGTATCAGAGAGCCGTCAGCACTAGACGTGTTTAGTTCAGGTGGCTGACAATGGTTGGCAGCAGCAACAGGTGCTGCAGGCGTCTGATGGCATGTTGCAGTAGAAGCAGTTATGTTACGTATCTCACCACAGTCTCTAGCAACCGCTGCCCCACGAACACTGAATGAATGGATCAGTTGATGGGTAAGCTTCCATCAAAGCGTTCAGGAACAGCCCTGGGAGAAATCAGAACTAAATAAATATATAATATGTCAACATTGATGGCTTGATATTAATGACAGGTGGTGATTTCTTGCAGGTGAATATTTTTGAAAATCCAGTTCCCGTGTGGAGGACCTGTTCCCTGTTCATGCCATTGGCCTGTGGACGATGGTCAGGCCTCTCAGTGTGCAGGGCGATAGCCTCTTGTTGCAGTGTGTGCTCTCTCAGTGGTGCAGGGCGATAGCATCTCGCTGCAGTGTGTGCTCTCTCAGTGTGCAGGGCAATAGCCTCTGCTGCAGTGTGTGCTCTCTCAGTGTGCAGGGCAATAGCCTCTTGCTGCAGTGTGTGCTCTCTCAGTGTGCAGGGCAATAGCCTCTTGCTGCAGTGTGTGCTCTTTCAGAGTGCAGGGCAATAGCCTCTTGCTGCAGTGTGTGCTCTCTCAGAGTGCAGGGCAATAGCCTCTTGCTGCAGTGTGTGTGCTCTCTCAGAGTGCAGGGCAATAGCCTCTTGCTGGAGTGTGTGCTTCCAGTGGCTGGCTTGGACAGCTGCGTCTGATTGTATATCTGCAAGCAAAACACCTGACACTTATTTTTTGTGACTTACGCAGCGCCTTTCGTTTAACGAGTCACATAGATTTAACTAAACGTTTCAGAAAATATCAATATAACCAATACAAAATTGACAGAAGGTCAAAGTTTTCAGGACAGAAGAATTGAACAAACAGCTTTTGAAAATGAGAGAAAAAAAAATCACAAACCTATCACAAAATGTTCTGAAAGTGGTCAATTACAATTAATAACAAACTAAATTACAATATCTGAAAACATGTGATAAAGAACAGAAGTTAAAAATGCTTGTTATGGTGCTAAGATTGAATGCAAAGTAACTTAGGAAGATTTTTAAGCCAAAGGAATGGGGGAAAATGGAAGGGTGTTTATTGTATCAGGATTGAAAGACAGACATTTAAGTCAAAGATTGAAAGACAGACATTTGAGTCAAAGATTGAAAGACAGACATTTGAGTCAAAGATTAAAAGACAGACATTTGAGTCAAAGATTGAAAGACAGACATTGAGTCAAAGATTGAAAGACAGACATTTGAGTCAAAGATTGAAAGACAGACATTTGAGGCAAAGATTGAAGACAGACATTTGAGTCAAAGATTGAAAGACAGACATTTGAGTCAAAGATTGAAAGACAGACATTTGAGGCAAAGTAGCCATGCTCGTAAAGAATCGGTTCAAGTAACTATGGAAGGGATAAGGGTTAGGATGTCCCAAATGAGGCGGGCTAAAGGAGCCGTTTTAGACCCTGTGTGTCCAGCAGTACTGCTTTAATAAGGAAGTAGGAAGACAATGCCAGTTCCTTCCGGTGAGCCAGAGGCTTGTCGCAGAAGGTAGCCATGGCTATCCATTAAATATGCAGGTACAGATCTGGACAGGTGTGTCTTTCTGGAAATCTTTGACATCCCATCCCTCCTCTACTTCTCACTTCCATCCCAACCCCTAGCTCCTGTCTGATAGAATGTCTTGATATTGATATGGATGCTATTTGCTTAAAGTTTATAGTGTGTTTGTTCTTGAAACACACTAGGCAGCATTTGGTGTTTGAGTCTGTCCTGGATCATCATCAAATCCAGCCAGGATTTTCTTCTGTGCGTGAGAGCACCAATAATTAGAAATCAAGACACAGAGGGAATGTTCCACTTGTCGCATGCACTGTCAGGTACAGATTGAACAGTTTTTCACCCAGTGAAGCAAGGGTTTGTCATGACAGGGACCTGACAAGCAAGGGGAGACAAAAGACACCCCCCCCCCCTCCTCCTCTCCTTCTGGTTCATGTGCTTGTGAACACGCTTTGATAACGTGGAAGACTGGTGCTTCATAGCCTCACATTGCTGCATAACAGTATTACAGGAGACTTTCAGTCATTTGTTTCCATAGTCTTGAAAGGTATTTTCGTCGTACTGTTACTCTCATTTAGCACTGTATGCTTTACAGTGTGCCTGTTCAATATTTGCATCATTTAATTTCATATGTTGTATGATGGTCCAAAAGTTAAAAAAAAAATGCATGTCTTTTCCACGTTAAACACTGATCGCATTTGCATTTTTTTTCTAGCCAGCATGAGTAATTTTTACATTAATCTGTTTTATTGTAAAATAAGCCATCCCTTTTCTGGCAAGGAAAAAAAAAATCCAACACGTGCAAGATGTACTGATCCAATGCTCCTGCTTGAGGCGCAGAATGCCAGTAAAAATGGAACAATTTTTCATCAGTTGAAAGCATGTATAGGAACCAAAGAAAATAGATATATCTGTGGCTCACGAGCTTGATATCATGCTATGTGTGTGCGTGTCTGGGCGCACGCGCGCGTGCACGTGTTCCCCGTTCATTAATTTGCCAAATGGAGCACTACAATAATGATGATAATAATAATAATAATAATAATAATGATGAATATTTCTTTTTTTTTTTTTTTTTTTTTTTTTTGCTCTCCCAACCTCTGCGCCACCTCAGAGGCAGTGCACCCACGCCGCTCATTCCGACACCCCGTCCCGTCCACAGCCGCAGCCCGGTCGGGCCCCGCCGCAGCCCCGGCACCGGCAATCCACAGGAACAGTTAATGTCAAGTCGTCAAGAGGCAACCCACCGGAGGAGACACTGTACTGCTGCCGAGTCACTTCGGTGGTGTTCAGTGGCGCCTGTTCTGATCTAACACACGCAGGACACCACACTAGTAAGCCCCCTGACGACAATAATTGCTTAGTCGCGGAGCCGGCGTGAGTGAGCTGTCCCTCCGGAGGGCGCCACCACGTCCGTCCAGCGACAGCTCCCATGGACTCGCCGATATCGGTGACCCCGACGGCACCAAACCAAGGCCACAGACGTGGAGAGGACATCGAAATTGAGGTCACCATGAGAGCAGTGCATGAAGGGCCACAGAATTTGAGACATTTTTTTTATGCTGATCGATGACAATGAGGATGATTAAAGCTGATGCTACGGATTTCCATTTCGGTCTGAGACTACATGACAGGGCTGCTCTCTACGCTTCCTTACATAATATATCCCGGCGTCAACCAGGCCCGAGAGATACAGGCACCTGCAGTGTTGGTCAGGAAAATTGAGCAACACTCTCAGAAACGCATCCATTAAGTGAATGACACTCGACTGTGTGGTCCCAGTCTTCCCAACTGAGCCCGCAGCAACTCAACTCTGGGTAGGAGCCGATCGAGGCAGAAAAACCCACATGATTTTCTGATGGGATTCGAACCCACAAACTCCCAGCCGGGAGTCCGCGACGCTAAACACTTCGCCACGGCGGCTGGTCATAATGAATATTTCTACAGCGCAAATCCTAGATTAGCTCTAAACGCTTTATAAGAACTAACGAAAACACGCGCACGCACGCACACACACACACACACACACCACACACACACACACACACACACACACGAACACGCGCACGCACGCACACACACACACACGCGCGCACACACACACATCTGTGTATGACCGGGAACTTTTGAATTATCAGCCGAAATAGACGGTAAAAAGATGAGTTTTTTAGTTTCGTTTTAAAGACTGGAAAAGAGTCACAGTGCCTGATGTCGTGTGGAAGAGAATTCCAAGTTTTAGGAGCCAGGAAGGAGAAGGATCGATCCCCCCCTTCTTTTGTATTTGAATCTGGGAGGAACCAGGAGCAACGAGTCAGAAGACGAACGAAGGGTTCTAGCCGGGCAGTATGAGTTTAGAAGGTCAGACAGATAGGCTGGAGTTCCAGATTTAACAGCATTGAAACAGAGGCATGTAATTTTATATGTCACCCTGGCTTTGACCGGCAACCAGTGAAGTCTGCGTAATAATAGTTGAGGGTGTTCTTTGAAGGGAGCTTTGAGGATTAGTCTAGCTGCACAGTTTTGAACGTGCTGAAGTTTTTTTTTTGGTGAGGTAGTCGGGAAGGCCTGCTAGTAGAGAATTACAGTAATCGAGGCGCGAAAGCACGAGAGAAGTGGTGAGAGTTTTGGTTGCTTCAGTGGTAAGGAGATGTCGGACAGCACCTATACGTCTAATTTCCAGAAAGCATATTTTACAGACATGGTTCACCTGTGCCTTCATATCAAGATCGCTGTCGATAAGACGCCAAGGTTTTTTAACCTTTTCTGAGAAGGGGATAACAGTACTGCAGATCAGAAGTGAAGAATTTACAGAAAGAGCGGGTGTTTTTTGCTCCTGGTGAGCTGAACAGTAAGGCTTCAGTTTTATCATGGTTTAGCTGAAGTTTGTTTTCAGCCATCCAGTCTCGAACGACGGACACACATTCAGACAATTCGCCCTTCATTTGGTCGAGATCAGAGGCATTCCCCGAGCGTCTTAGCTGGGTGTCGTCGGCAAACATCTGGTGAGGACAGGAGTGGGTTTCAAGGATCTGAGAGAAATGCGTGTACATTACAAAGAGTACAGGTCCAAGGACGGAGCCCTGTGGAACCCCAGATTCCAGCTTGGCTAAACGAGATCTGACGTTGTTGACAACGACTGACTGGTGTCTATCTCTATGACTTTGGAAACAAAGGGAAGATTTGAGACTGGACGTTAGTTTTTACAGCTGATTTGGGTCCTTACCAGCCCTTTTCAGTATAGGCCTGACAAGAGCGAGCTTGTGTTCCTTTGGAAACTCGCCAGACTGAACAGACTCATTGACAAGGCGGGGTAAGAACGGGAATGAAGAGATCCGAGTTCTCAAACAGAAGTGACGTGGGTATCGGATCCAGTTCACAAGTTTTGTGGGGCATGTCTTTCAGGATCTTACTCACTGTGTCTTCAGACACTGGTGAAAAGAAAGCAAGGGGTGTTTCAACATCAGGACAGGTTGTGGGAACATGAGAAGACTGCATGCTGTCAATGTTCTGTCTGATTAATTGGACTTTGCTGTTGAAAAAGTCGCTGAACGAGTGGGCAAGGTCGGTATGAGGAATGTTGCTAGGGAGGGGGGACGTGTTGACCTTTCCCAGCAGAGAATTAGTTATGGCAAACAGTTCTTTACAAGTCTGACTTTCATTGATTTTACAAGAATAGAAATCTTGTTTTGCTTCAAGAAGTAAACAGTTTACCTCATCCTTCTTTTGTGTGAAAATCTGCTTGTGCGCTGTGAGACCAGTCTTCCGCCAGGCACGCTCCGCACATGACGAGCACGCTTGGCTTCATGCAGGATTGGAATGAACCATGGTTTAGCTTTCTTGTTGGTAGTAGGCACACGTTTAGGGGTCTCTGGGGCATGTCTATCAGGCAATGCACTGATACGTGTGTTATAATCACTGACTGTAATGTCACAGGTGTCGGACAGAGTATTCTCAAGATCAGACCTAAACGATGATCTGTCAATAGCACGAATATTCCTGCTGTGCTGAACTACTGTGGAGGGAATAAAGGCTTTTTGATATTACGTTAACAACAACTGACATGTGATCAGAGGTGAGGTAGTGGGAAACACTAGTCGACTGAACAAGGGGGTCAGACTGACTGTCAACAACCCAGTCAATGATATGACCTGACCTGTGTGTGGGTTCAGTCGCAAGCTGTACCAGATCGAACTGTGTAAACGTATCGTTTCAACCTGGCTACCTGTTGCTCTACGTCGTCGTAATGAAAATTAAAATCCCCTAGGATTACAGACTTTCCCCTGCTCACGTTTGCAATAGGCGGGAAACTCTGGGAACTGTTGGTGAAAGAGGGCATCAGTCATCCTATTGGTTTTGCTTGGAGGGGGCGGTACAACAAACAGAAGTTAATATGTAATTGTGGCAGCGACAGTGACATGACAACAAGTTCGAAACTATCATGCACAAATGGAAGAGACTTTGTAATAGTATCACATGTGTTGTAAGACTCTCTTAAAATGGTAGCCAGACCACCACCACGTGAAACACGAGGAAAGGATTTCAACGCGTAACCTGTGGGAGTGATGTCGGCACACTTGGACTCGTCACCATGCGTCGTCACTACCACTCGTTGAGGGTCAGGTGGCTTACGCCCCTTCAAAGGGGTGACGGGGGAGGGTGGGAGGAGATGCGGCTGATAAGGGTGGATTAGCATGAAAGGGGGAGGTGGTGATAGGAGGAGGAAAGCAGGGGCAGGCGCACCTGGTCTACGTCTTTCAAGCCCGCCATTGTGGGGGAGGGAGGAGATGAGGAAGTGGTGGAAGATAAGGGTGGATGTGGGTGGTTTGGGGGTGTGGCGGGGAGCAGCTGCCAGCCTCATCATGCTGCCGACAGCGCTATATCCCACCCCACTTATCAAACCGTCACCACCGCCTTGTCAGGAGGCTGAAATATGTAGCCTGCAGAAAAAAAAAGGTTCACTAAACCTTTTGGGCTACAAGCATCCAACTGGTCTAGATGGAGAGCTTTGACATAGAGCAATGTGAACCTAGGGGGATGGACATTCTGATTTTGCCTTGTACAGCCGCCATGACAGTTTACAAAAATGACCACCAAAATAGCTGCGAAGATCCATATCTAGGGCATTTCTTGGAATAAATTGACAATGTAAATGGCTATTCATATGTATTTTGGCATGAATAATCCAAAAATGCCATCCAAAATTGGATATGTTTTATTTCATTTATTTATTTTATTTTGATGATTACGTCAAAAATGTATTTTTTTTTGTTTAGATGATTACGTCAAAAATGTACATATTTTTGCGTGTTTCCCGATTTCCCTGCAAGTTTATGCATTAATTACCTATGTCATCTTAACTGCAGAACAGTAAATATCAGACAACATGAAACACAGAAATTATACAAGACAGAGGCCAGTGTGTCCTCTAGAATTTCCAAGAATACATTTACTGCTAACAGTTTCAGAATAAGCATGCAATCTTCATGTATGAGCTTGTTATATGCAAATAAGTCATCATTCCTGCACCAATCATTTACAGCTTGTCAGAAAGAACACATAAATATTCTTTATCTTCTCCCATAGAATTTGAAGTCAAGAATGAATTTCACATCTTGTGTTAAGCAGCAATTAATTGCATTCCGACACCCTGTCCACAGCCACAGCCCCATCAGCCCCGCTGCAGCCCCGCCACCGGCAATCCAAAGGGAGCAGTCAATGTCAAGTCGTCAAGAGGCAACCCACCGCATGAGACACTGCACTGCTGCCGAGTCACGTCGGTGGTGATCAATGACGCCTGTTCTGATCTAACATACGCAGGACACCACCTACTAAGCCCCCTACTGACGACAATAATTGCTTAGTCGCGGAGCCAGCGTGAGTGAGCTCTCCCTCCGGAGGGCGCCAGCACGTCCGTCCAACGACAGCCCCCATGGATTTGCCGATACCGGTGACCCCCGACGGAACCAAACCAGGCCACAGACGTGGAGAGGACATCGAAACTGAGGTCACCATGAGAGCAGGACATGAAGGGCCACAGAATTTGAGACATTTTTTATGCTGATCGATGAGAATGAGGATGATTAAGATGATGCTACGGATTTCCATTTCGTCTGAGACTACATGACAGGGCTGTACTCTACGCTTCCTTTCATAATATATCCTGGCGTCAACCAGGCCCGAGAGA
>JADBJO010024179.1:0-10000 GCA_016801955.1 Conus betulinus
CTCTCTCTTCTTCACACACACACACACACACACACACACACACACACACACACACACACACACACACACACACACACACACGTATTACTCACTCCCACGCGAGCGCATCTCATACTCGATCAAACTGATCGCATTTTGAGACAGAACAATCACTTCAAATTAGCCCACAAAAGAATTTGTATTGGTGCCTCTAACATCCGGAATTTATGTCTGGGGCAAAAGTGTGTGTTTCTTTGTTGGTTTGTTTTGTTTTGTTTGTCCGGGGCTTCGTAATTGTTTTAGCTGTTTGCTTTATGAGCTGTGGGGGTGGAGGGGGGATGCTGCTTCGTTAGTGAGTTCAGTAAACGATATGTCTTCATTTTCAGTGGGCTTGGACATGGGATATTCGAAAAGAGGAATAGATTAAGTCGTTAATTAACAACATGTTTGAAATGGTAAGCTTATGAATTGTGCAATAAGGAGGCGGTTCGAAAACTGTTCACCATGCATTAATCTTGAGACTTACATTAATACCAGTGCATGAAGCTGATAATGTGAGAACTAGGAACCACCATTCACTGAATTACTTCTGGTCCATATGAATGACGTCATCGTGTGTGTCATCCTATTGACGCTAATGCTGTATCTGTTCCCTCGCACATGGAGCATAGTAAAGCAGATCATAAAAGATCTACACCAGAAGACCTAGGGAAACAAGGAAAAACAAACTAATGTCTGTTACATGTTGTAATTTATTGTTAGTGTTGTTAGTTTTCTAGACCCAGAGGAGATTTATATATACGAAATGTGGATAGGATACTGGTCCCTCATTCGTTTTAAGTTCTTTTTTTTTTTTTTTTGGTAAGAGTATGGACTCTCTCTCTCTCTCTCTCTCTCCTCTCTCTCTCTCTCTCTCTCTCTCTCAGATTAAATTGGCATCAACCGTCACTCGCAGCCTATAATACTCTCTCCGAGCGAATGGGAGGAACTTGTTTTGAAGGGAAACAAAACCCGAAGACTAGAACTTCAAGAGGGATCCTGATGGGCGGCGAGAAGATCGTAGAGAGTTTTCATGAGAGGCATAGCCGTGGGAGGAAGGGGTGCAGAAACGGACAGAAGCTACGAGAGAGAGAGAGAGAGAGAGAGGGGGGGGGGGAGAGAGAGAGAGAGAGAGAGAGAGAGAAGACAAAGTTTTATTGAGCTAGGCCTTCTGCCCATGTCGGGTGGGGGGGGGGGGGGGGGGGAGGGGGTAACAAAAAGAAATCATATTATAATATCGTACATAAGTACAATTAACCGATACCGTCTTTAAAAAAACGCGAAAAGGGGGGGATGGGATAGGAGAGGTCGAGGGGTGGGGTAGGGATCGGGTGGGTTGGGGTGGGGGTTGGAGGGAGGATGACGAAAAAGTAGCATGTTCATAAGCATGCAAAAAATGATCTTTAAAGATCATACAAACTGATTTCTGAAAGTAAATGCTTTAGACACATACAGGGCAAGGGGCAAACACATTCTTGTATCAGAAAGCATTGGCTAAAGAGAGAGAGAGAGACAGACAGACAGTCAGAGAGAGAGAGAGAGAGAGAGACAGAGCGACAGAGAGAGAGAGAGAGAGAGAGAGAGAGAGAGAGAGAGACTTTGACACTTTGATATTTTATTGTCATTACCAAAGAGGTCTTTTGACAAGGGGGGAGAGGTAACACAGAACAAAAGCATTCCCCTCTTATTTTCTGCAAACAAATTGTACACTTTTCATTCCTAGAGTGTATCAAATCCAAAGTTAACAAAAACAAATAAATTCGTAACATTTCGTTATGTCCTCACCTCACGCACAGGAGTAATGCAGTAAGGTAAAAAACAAACAAACAAACAAACAAACAAACTTAAGACTGACTCGACCATCCACTCAAATGATGACATTGTATTTTACTGATCTCTTCAACATGAAAAAAAAAATGACTCGACCATCCACTCCATTAAATGATGACATTGTGTTTTACTGAACTCTTCAAGATGCGATGAATGATAATATTCATTCAGATATCTCTTATAACGTATTATCTTAAATTTCACTATCCTTCATCTGTCTAATTTAATTACAAGTTCATCATCATCATCATCATATGATGATGATGATGATGATGATGATGATGATGATGAGAGAGAGAGAGAGAGAGAGAGAGAGAGAGAGAGAGAGAGAGAGAGTCTCCACACATCCCTACCCACACACACGCACAGAGCAACAACAACGCAACAACAACAACCACCCTCGTAAGATTCTATTATTTCTGGTCAACCTTTCTCCGTCTTCCCCATACCTATTTTTGGATTGTAGCCTGTGACAACATTTAATGTTTACTAAACGGACCTAACGGAGATCGTAATCTGATCTCTTACCTGGTCCTTCAGACGATCAGTGTCTGAACTGCCAAGTAGATATAAAAGGCCTAAAAAGGGGGGTAAAAAGGAAAGAAAATAGGCTGTCTTGGAAAACACGTTTCATAAGCCGAAATCGCAAAATCCTGTATCAAAGGGCATGAGACGGTTCAGGTTTAAATCCGGTAAGATCAAACAGGTTGAGATAGTATCGGATGGTGTAGATTGAAATACGATAAGATGAGGTAACACAGCATGAGACGGTGTTGGCCGGAATACGATGAGATAAGAAGGGCTGATATGGCTTAAGATGGTATGCATTGGAATACGATGAGACAAGCTGATATGGCATGAGATAGTATGAGGTGGAAGACGATGAGTCGAGTTGAGATAGCATGAGATAGTATGGTTGGAAGGCGATGAGATAAGATGGGTTGACATAGCGTGAGAAAGTATGGTTGTAACACGATGAGATAAGATGGTTTGATATAGCATGAGATGGTATGGGTTGTAATGCGATCAGATAAGATGGGTTGACATAATATGATATGGTATAGGTTGTAATACGATGAGATCAGATGGGCTGACATAGCATGAGATAGCACGGGTTGTAATACGATGAGAGAAGATGGGTTGACATAGCATATGAGATGGTATGGTCGGAAGACGATGGGATATGATGGGTTGACATAGCATATGAGATGGTATGGTCGGAAGACGATGGGATATGATGAGTTGACATAGCATATGAGATGGTATGAGTTGTAATACGATGAGATAAGATGGGTTGACATAGAATATAAGATAGTATGGTCGAAAGACGATGGGATATGATGGGTTGACATAGCATATGAGATGGTATGGTCGGAAGACGAGGTGACATGATGGGTTGACATAGCATATGAAATGGTATGAGTTGTAATACGATGAGATAAGATGGGTTGACATAGCATATGAGATAGTATGGTCGGAAGACGATGAGACATGATGGGTTGACATAGCATATGAGATAGTATGGTCGGAAGACGATGAGACATGATAGGTTGACATAGCGTATGAGATGGTATGGTCGGAAGACGAGGAGACATGATGGGTTGACATAGCATATGAGATGTGATATGAGTTGTAATACGATGAGATACGACAGGCTGACTTAGTATCAGAGATGACATGGTTGGAATACGAAGAGATGAGACGAACTGAGATGGCATGAGACAGTATGGTTGGAATATGACGAGACTAGGGGGGCGGGGCTGACGTGGCATGACCTAGTCCATGTTGGAAAACGATGAATCGGAGATGGATGGACATAGCTCGGTATGGAATAAGTGGAACACGATGAGAGAAGAGGGGATGACACAGCATAAGATGGCTTGGGTTGGGACACGATGAGCTGAGAGAAGATGGGTTTAACATGGCATGAGATTGTACGGGTTAATATTCGATGGGACGAAGATGGGCTGTGGCGTCAGGCCATATCGAGCATGCAACACAAAGACGCGTGACCTGATGAGGCTTGTGCTGGTGAGACGACATGCCATTGAACAGGTCCAGGTGGAACAACAGGAGTTTAGAATAATTAATTACTCTTCCAGTGACCACTCCCTTGATTTTAGTGACTGTCGTGGGGTTCTTCAACCTGCACCAGGTGCATGCTGAATTCGGGATCTCGGCATAACGCTTCATTCTATGGACTATAGTTCTCAGACAACAACTTCAGGTCTAGAGGACAGGAGCAGAACAAATGAAAGAAAAAAGAAAGAAGAAGAAAGAAGAAGAAGAAGAAGAAGAAGAAGAAGAAGAAGAAGAAAACCACCCTGTGAGAGATTTAATCTACCACCTTGGGATTTCATCGCTTCCTGGCCGACCGCATTGTCCACAGTTAAGGCCATGCTGTCTCCACTTGGGGGAGATGAGAACGATAACCAGAAGATGAGAAGGAGCTGGGAGATGGTACGGGCAGGTCCAGGTGGTAATCGGATCGGAGAAGATTTTTCTGTTTTGTTTGTTTTATTCATATTTAGACCTCAGAAAGCAGATGCGTGGACTCGCCATCTTCTGTCTGGTTTACCTTCACCTGTCTGGCCAAGATAGAATGCGCGGTGTACATTTGCTCGTGCGCAAGCGGTCTCGGATAGAACATAACACACTAGTTTCTGACTGGCTTCCGATCTACGGTGAGTGTGGATGGGAGAGCGCCAGAGCGAGTCTTCGTTCTCTCTCTCTGTTTCTCTGTCTCTATCACTGTGTTTGTCTATCTCTGTGTCTCTGTCTCTGTCTGTCTGTCTGTCTGTCTGTCTGTCTGTCTCTCTCTCTCTCTCTCTCTCTCTCTCTCTCTCTCTCTCTCTCTCTCTTCTGGGAGAGCTCCTTCTTATCGTTCGATCTTTCGGGAAACGCGTTCATTATTGGTTAAAACTTATACCCAGCTGCTTACAAGCAGGTTATGTAGACAAGCATGTTATGATATTTGTTTACATCAGTTCGAGCTAGAAAAGCACAACTTGGTTGCTACTGGAAAGCGGGCCTCGACAGAAAACGGTTTGGTGTAGTATGGCTCAGTCTGGAGGGTCGGCGATAAACGTACATCCATGTTGGAATTTAAAGACCTTCTGATCTCATGTTATAAACAAAACTGGCATTCCAAGATCAAAGATGATATGAAATATTCCAGGATCTTTCTTTCTTTCTTTGAGTGTCCACCTTCATCGGGTTGAAGATTCTGACACTTGCATGTGTATGATCGTTTTTTTTTTTTTTTCATCCCGCCATTAAGGCAGCCATACTCCAACTTCGGGGAAGGTGCATGCTATGTGTAACCATACCAACGGCCAGACTGGCCTTCTCTTCCGAAAGTTGGTGATGGGATTTTACGTATGTGCAAGATGTTATGCGTGCGTTCACACACGGAACCTCGGTTTATAGTCTCATTCGAAGGACTGTTTTGGGAATGGAGTCAGAAACCAATATTAACTCCGAGGGAAAAATCCTCCTGTACCGAACCGGCCCGGCGGAGATGCGAACCCGCAACCCCAAGATTACGAGTCCGATGCTCTACCAACTGAGCTATTTCGGCCCCTGATGTGTTCTTTTAAAAGCATCTTACAACCAGAAAAAAAAATCTGACTATAGTTACTCATAAATGATATAGGATATGCTCGCTAGATTCAGAAGTAGGACACTTGGACTGACTGCAAACGGAAGATGGTTTGATTCCGAAGGCACTGTAGATGACCAGTGTGTAATGTGCACAGATGGTGCGAGAGAAAATGAAGATCGCTGTAAATTCTGTTACACAGCTTACAACGATATCAGAGAGAAGTCTCAGCTTTTCAATATCATTGCCATGAAAAAATTATAACCTATATAGTTCATCATCCTCTGACGATAATAGGAGACTCTGACAGCAGGGTCCTAGGGCCCACCTAGGTTCTAGCTAGCTCTAGCTTGACCAGGCTGGAGCTATCTCTGCTGGCTAAGTATATTGCAGAGGCATCTACTGTCAGGAGAAGGAAAGGCCCGGTAACTACTACTGTCTTAGGTTTCTTCAAGTATCTTCCGCAGCTTGATGATCCTGTTTAACAATGTTTTCGTTTTTCTGAATGTCATGGATAATAGAGAAACGGACGTTGATGATTGATGTGGTCGAGCGGAAATGATTTATTGCGGTGAATGTGTGTGCCTGTTTGAGGCACTTCTGTAAATGATTATTATGTTACCTTTAAAAAAAAAAACTAAAAGAAAAAAAAGAAGAAAAAAAAAAAAAAAAAAAAGAAAACAACGAAAAATTAAGCAAACAAGCAAGCATTCATTTTGCATGATGAAAAAGTGCGTCATTTTCTTTTTAGTGACTATATGGTTTCGAATCCTACTATTAATATTTACATGATTAGTTACAAATGTTTGTTTCTTTGCATTATATACTTTTTTTAGGCGCTGCAAATATTAATGTATATCACCTTGGCATAAAGACTACATGTAGGGCATTGTCAGTAAAAAAGTATCTGAAGCGTCTGTCTGTCTGTCTGTCTGTCTGTCTGTCTGTCTCTGTCTTTGTCTGTCTCTGTCTCTGTCTGTCAGTTTGTCTGTGTGTGTGTGTGTGTGTGTGTGTGTGTGTGTGTGTGTGTGTGTGTGTGTATCGCTCGCGCATGCCCGTGTGTGTGTGTGTGTGTGGTGGGGGGGGGGGGGGGGGGGGCAGTCTCTGTATCTTGTTCCGTCTCTCTGTATACATTTTTCTTTTTATCCGCATGTGCACGCGTGTGCGTGCGCCTGTGTGTGTGTGTGTGTGTGTGTGTGTGTGTGTGTGTGTGTGTGTGTGTGTGTGTGTGTGTCTTTGTTGTTGTTGTTGTTCTTCAGTTTAAAGTCTTGCCACTAAAAGTGATTAAGACTGAATGTATTTTTGGTATAAGTTAGGTATGTATGTCATTGAGTGTGTGTGATGATGAAATATAACGTTATACTAGCAATAAATTAAGTCCACCCCTACCCCATCCCCTTCTAGTCATTCCAGTTAGAAAACGTAACTATAAAGAATATAACTGAGAAAAAGAAAAAGAAAAAAAAAAAAGAAAAAGAAATTAAAGATAAACACCAATTGAACTACTCAATAAACATTTACATACAGAATCTAGTGCAAAATAATCATTTAGTAAGCATGGTAAGAGTAATGGTGTCGATCCATCATTATAACAAGCAATGCCTGAACTTTTAAAAAGTTCTCTTGCTTTTGAACAGTGAATCAGTAAGTGATTGACACTAATAGGTTCACCACATACACATTTAATATTAGTACAATACTTTGTTTTAAATGAATTTAAACGTATCCTATGGATTAGACTTTCGACCTGCCTGGACGAGAAAATGACATGCTTGTATGACTTTTTCCCATTGCCTTTATCATTTTGTTTAATACAGTTATGATAATACTGATTGTCTGAGTTCTTCAATAACTGTTTAACATTATCATGAGATTTTTTGTTTATAATTGAGAAACATTCTGACAGATCTAAAGAATATATTTATAGATTGTGCATCGTTTAGATTCTGAGCTGCCTTTTTTGCAGCTTGGTCTACCTGTTCATTTGCCGATATTCCACAATGAGAAGGCACCCAACAAAAAGTGACAGTGATGCCTTTCATAGAAAGTAAGTGTATCAATGATTTATTTCCATTATCATATCAAGTCGTATGCAAGAGTTGGGTGATTTGATAGCATTTATTGCTGCTTTAGAGTCTGCACATACTAGGACTTGACTGTTATTTATAGGAAATTTAAAATGAAATCCAATGATTTAAGTATAGCAAGTACTTCAGCGCTGAATATCGACAACTTTTTACCAAGAAAAAATAACTTTTTTACTTTTAAGCACGGAATTATGAATGCTGCTCCTGTGCTTTCGTTTTCTAATACGGAGCCATCTGTGAATATCTTTAAATGAGTACTGTATTCATTTTCTAAATGAGTGCATGCAGACGCTCTCAGAATATTCAGAGAATCTTTTTTTTAGTTAAATGTATATAATCTATGTCAAAGATAGCTTTTGACTGTTCCCATTTTGGAATGGGCTAAAACGTTTGCTTTTTTGACAGTGTTACCTTCATCTATTTCCGCATCCCTTAAAAAATCAGAAGAAAAGGAATAAATAGATTTTGTGGATTGAATATGTTGTGCACGTTTTCCAAAGTCTCTCTCCGATTGTAGACATACTTCTTTGGAGCAGGCATTTTTTTTTTTAACAACTTTTCAGTATGAATTTTGAAGTAGAAGCTTTACAAAATTCTGAGAGAGGTAAAATTCCTGCTTCGCTATATGTTCCTAAGTTAGATGTATGTGTGGAAACTCCTAAAGCAATTTTCTAAGCTTTACTATCAATACTTTGAAGTTTATATAAAAGGTGTTTGGGTGCGTTTAAAAAATACCTCTTGAGCGTATGATAATCTTGAACGTGCAAGGGCAGTTGCTAATATAGTTAAAGTTTTGGTATCTTGCCCCCAAGATTGTTTACTAACTACTTTAAGAAAATTTAAACTTTTTCTTGCTTTGTTTAAAATGTGGTCAATATGAATATTCCATGTTAACTTATTACTTAAGATAACACCAAGGAATTTAACACTTTTAGCATAGTTTAAGGCAATGCCGTCCAAGGTGAAGTTTGGAAGTTTGTTTGGATCATAACCAGAATTAAAAAAGCATCATATTTTTTTTTTTCCGGTGAAAGGGAAAGCCCGTTTTCATGTAAAAAAAAAATTATTTTATTTTATTGAGTTCATGTTGGTGTTTAATTTTTATATATAATTTAGTGACCTCAGTGGAGTATTTCTTTTCATTGTCACTTTCATCCACAAGCATATATCGTCTACAAATTGGGCTATCTCTGTATCTTTAGAAAGGCCTTTGGATAGATCAGAAATTAAAATGTTAAACAATATTGGCGAAATTACTGATCCTTGAGGTAAGCCCATTTGTAAAGGTCTTGGATTAGAGTATGTATTTCCAACCCTAGTTTGAATGTACCTATTATCTAGGAAGGTTTTGATATAATCATACATGTTGCCATTGATACCAATATTCTTTATTTTGTATAAAAGTCGCTTGTGCCATACACATTCGTATGTTTTTCTTATGTCAAAAAATGTTGCAAGTATATTTTTCGACGTGCAAACTGGTGCTTTACATGCGTAGTAAGTTTCACTAGATGTTTTTATTGTGGATCTGCCTGCCTGGAATGCAGCTTGATTGATTGGTATTATGCTATGTTTAGTACAATGATGAACTAATCTCCTTAAAACAATCTTTTCCATTAATTTACATGTATTAGATGTTAAAGCAATTGGACGATAGCTATTGATGTCTTGAAGTGTCTTCCCGTTTTTGTGAATTGGAACAATGATGGAATGCTTCCAATTTGAGGCATTTTATTAGTAGACCAACATTTCTGAAAAAAAATAGATATATAAAATATATCACATTATCTGGGAGATGACATAACATTTCGTTGGAAATGCCATCTAAACCCACTGATTTATTTTTATTTAAATTTATAAGACATTCTTTAACTTCCTGTTATGTTACAGAAGTGTTTAGATAGTGATCTTCTCTTGTTCGTGGGCTATCATGCATCTCTTTGTTTTTCTTCCTTTTCACGATAAGCTTTATTTTCTTCGTTGTTCTTGAGGTCGTTTATACCGCAGTGGATGACAATGGCGTCAAATTCATTTCTGTCAGAGGACAACTTTAGATCAATGTCTTTTACCGTGTAAGTCTTTCTTGATGTTGTCCTGAACCCATAGGATCTGCCTAGCTGCTGACCCCTAACACCATTTAGGATGGAATCATGAAGTAAAAGTACTGCAGGCAGGTCTCTATTTTTATGAGCTTCCCTTCTGATGTTTCTTTTTGTTCTTTTCATGCTGTACATCATTGACGTCACTAGTTGTTACGTCATTTGCTGTTCCCTTTGTTCTTTTATCTTTTTTTTTTTCTCCTTGCAGTCGTTTCATTTATAATTTTACAAAGGCCAGAGGAAAAGGTAGCATTTTTTAGCGGTAACTTTTGCGTAAGTCAAGCTATCTTTCATTTCAGTCTTGTTTTCATTCACGCTTTGAACATTTTCATAGGTTTTAGAACAAGCGCTGATTTTCATTTGCG
>JADBJO010024179.1:20000-25514 GCA_016801955.1 Conus betulinus
GTAAACTGCATAGGGAAAGCAGAGGGGACGAATCTGTCTCGTAGAGTGCATGCTCACTCAATGGTCCAGCCTTAACCTTGTAGTCACAACCACGTCACGTTCTGTTCTGACGGTTTTCAAACCTTGGCGAAATGTTTAAGTGTGCGTATGAAAATTATGTATTTACACACACACACACACACACACACACACACACACACACACACACATATATATATATATATACATACATATATATACACATGCACGCCCACACACACACACACACACACACACACACACACACACACACACACACACACACACACACCACCACCACCACCACACACCACACACCACCACCACCACCACACCACACCACATCGCAACGCTTTCTTTACTCATCTTGGTCCTCGCTCTCAGTACTGATGTTACTTTTGAAAAAGAAAAGGATGAACAAAACCGTCAAAGTACTGTTTCTTTTTCTTTGTTTCTTGATACTTTTGGACAGTCCACTTAGGAACGTATTTTCAGACTTACTGATATTATCGTCCCTTGGTTAATTAATGTTCGTATCGGAATTTACAGGCTGTCGTGTCAGCTCGTCTGTATAATCTCAGCAGTTTCTGTGTTTGCTGTCCAGTCTAATCACAGGCTTTAAGACATTTGAAGCACACTTGCGCTTTAAGAATCCCATGAAATTGAAATTTGCTTTGACTCGTGAATTAATACTCGCATTAAAAAAAAAATGGAGTGAAGGTACTGAGAGAAGGGGAGGGAGCGAGTTTCAGTTTAAATTCATAGTTTGTAGCGCAGGTGAGCCACACAGGCCCTCTTTGGGGCTCCAGAGAGAGAGAGAGAGAGAGAGAGAGAGAGAGAGAGAGAGAGAGAGAGAGTCTACCATCCGATTACACTACCCCCTGCATCTCTCTTTTTTCCCCACCCGTTTTTCTTGGCACTCATCCATACGACCTTCACCTACACACACACACACACACACACACACATACACACACACACACACACACACACACACACACACACACACACACACACACACACACACACTGCAACACTCATGGGCTCACCACAGTAGGTGTTCGTTTCAACATCTGGAAGATCACGGGGGGGAAATCCTCCTGAGTCATCCTGTCTTTTCGTCTACTGCGACGATAATCAGTCTGATGCTGAGTATGAGTCTACCCTTCCCATATCCAAACCTCACTGCCTACCCTTTTTTTTTTTTTTCCACCCCACCCTCATACCCTCCCCCCCCCCCTCCCCCATCCCCCGTTTGTCTTTCAGTCTCCCTCCACCATCCCCCCCCCAACCCCCCCCCCCTCCTCCCCCCCCATCCCCCTCACCTACCACCTTGCACAGAAAACCCCCTTTCAGACCCAGATTTATGATAAACATGATGGGCTTGCTCGTGTTTTGTCTGCAGGCTTAATGCACGCGCACACTGGCGCAGGCAAGTATGTGTGCGTGCAGGTGACACCTACACATAAATGAGAAAACACATTCATGTTGAATACGATTTATCAGAAAGACACACACGCACGCGCGCATACGCACTCAAACATGCACGCACGCACGCACGCATGCATAAACATACGAGCACGCGCGTACGCACATACGTAGAGGCGCGAACGCGCGCATGCACACACGCACACACATACAGAGGCGCATGCGCGCGCGCGCGCGCACACACACACACACACACACACACACACACACATACACACACACCACCACCACCACCACCACCACCACCACCATACCACGCCACACCACACCACACCATCACCACCCCACTCCACACCACACACGATCACATACGACACTCGTAGATGCTGACCAAATTAGACAAGACACTCCAGATCTGGCCAGCACGTTTGAATGATTAAATACATCCCTGAATCTCGTTCATAAGAATCACCCCCTTCCTTACAACTGCACCACCGTACCGACGTTTTTGTCGTATATTTACTTAACAGATTTGTGTTCAACCCTTGTGGCCTATGTTCTCAGGGTTTAGCAAATACGGTTCAAAACGTAGATATGAATTTACCTCTACTTTGTGACGCCTCCGTGATCAAATTGAACCCGATAGAAATGATTCATTTATCTGACCCTCAAGGTTTGCTGAGGATACATTCAAAAAACACACCGAATTCGGGATTCCCGTCACGGAGAGGGATGGAAGGGGGAAGCGTTTACGAGCAAAGCCACGTTGCACAGTCTGCTTCGGTTAGACCCTTTGTGTTCCATTGCGATTGAAGTGTGCCCAGTGACCATTGTGTTTTGTCTTAACTGCATTTATGTTATCTTAATGTATTCACACTTGTTGTGAAGCTGAAAAAAAATACTTTGGTGATTTTGAGGGGAGTGTGGGTGGGGTGGGGAATATATGCACAACAGAGAAGGATGCGTAGGTGAATATATATATGACCCCACCCACAACACACAAGCTTAGATCATGTTTCTAGTTATCCGCAGTATACGATCCTACGCACGTTTTTGCCACAAAGTCGCGAGCGCTTCTCTCATAGACACACGCCATTCGCATGTTCACGCGCATAATCATATCAAGCCAACAAGGCGCACACACTCGTGCGCGCACGCACTCACATGCGCATGAACATGCAGCCATGCATGCGTAACACAAACAGTGTCCCCCCTTCACCGCACTTGCACACATGAAGAAATAGTGGCGTAAACGTGGCGGGCCTCGCACACTGAATGTTTGTCAGTGCCGCTATAGCGACTGGCAACAGGTAAATGCCCAAGTTTTTTCCCTTCCAACTGCAAAGGAGTAAACAGGAATGGACGAATCGTGTAGCTTGATGGTTTGATGATAGTTATGAGCGGAACAAACAGAGATGATTATATATATATATATATAGACGAACTTGAAACAAGCTAGAGTCTATATCGTTTTTTTTCCGATTAAAATTTCATTTCATCTTCGACGTGAACAAGATGAACACTGTGTTAAAGGGCCGGAGATTGAAAAAAAAAAAGAAAAGCACACTCTTTAGCCTTAATTTTTTTTTTGTTGTCCAAATGCAAAAACGAATAATGTCTTCCAGACAAGAAGAGCCCTTTACATGTTATCTCCTCGGGCCAAAAACAAAATCAGCTCAGTAAATTCAGTTCATGTAGTTTCTAACTCAGCCGACTACGAGGAGCCGTCCGGGATCCCGCCCAGTGAATGCAAATGTTTTCATGCTATGTTTGATGTTCAATGTACCTGGGACTTGGTACACTGTGACGCTCATTTAACATTCAGTATGAACCGGACCAGAAACATTTCGACAAAAAAAAATGTCTCCTTCAGATGCAAGAAACAACAGACATCAAATGCAAACAAACAAACAAACAAACAAACAAACAAAAACCACCTGAGAAAAAAAGCGATGTTACTGTTTGTACTGTCTGAAGAAATATTATATGTCGAGAGTTTAGTGTTTTGTCTTGTATTAGATAAATGTTATCGTGCATTGGCCCGAAAGAAGTAGGGTTTTCATGCGAAAGTTTCATAGTCGCCGTTTTTTCTTCTGGTGATAACGACTGTTTTCACCTAGAATTAAAAAAAAAAAAATTATTGCTTTTTCTTTTATTTTTCGTGATCACCATCACTGTTTTGATTTCATAATAGTAATTATGATTGTTTACGGCCAAACGTCGTCGTTTTTTTTTTTTTTTTTTTTTTTTTTTTTTTTTGAACGCCGGAGGCTCTTTCCGTAGAAATTGTATCTACGTCTTCTGGAAATGCTTTACTAGTATTATCCTCTTGTCTCTCACTCTTTTTTTTTTTTTTTTTTTTTTTTTTTTTTTTTTTTTTGCTCTCTGCTGCCGTTCTTATTTTTTCCTCCTTTGTCACCGCTCCACCCGTTTTTGTTCTGGAAAGTCTTTAAGCTTCTCTCTCTCTCTCTCTCTCTCTCTCTCTCCTCTCTCTCCTCTCTCTCCTCTCTCTCTCTCTCTCTCTCTCTCTCTTCTTTGAGTTTATAGCATGCCAGCTGTTTTGATGTGAGCTGGTGAAAAAAAATGGTGACATTGTGCACACTGTCCGGAGTGGACTTTTAACATTCCATCCTGTAGTGTCTGTTTGCCGATATCATCATTGAAGGTGTTTTTTTTTGTACCGCTGTTGTATGTTTTCCCTTTAACTGTTTTACTAGTGGTGGTCTTTTCGGCGGCTTTTTTTTATTTTGATTTCGGGGCTGAAAAATCCAGCGGAAGGGCTGAATCCCCCAGTTTAAAATTGAATCTGTCTGAAAGACGTTAATAGTTTTGGGTACTGTCATATACATTTATGAAGATCATTGTGTGAATATCTGTTGCCGTTTGATGTGGATCTCTCCCCCAACACACACACTCCTCCCCCCCCGCCCCCCCCCCCCCCCCCCCCCCCCCCCCCCCCCCCCCCCCCCCCCCCCCTCAATGACTGTACTTTTCTGTTCTACGTTAGAACAGTCTTGTAAGAGTCTTGTGTGGTCGACTAGGCTGTTTCAAAAAAAAAAAAAGAAAGAAAGAAAAGGAACACACAGACACATATACACGCGCGCGCGCTCACACACACGCACACGCATGCGAGCGCGCGCACACGCGCGCACACACACACACACACACACACACACACACACACACACGCACGCGCGCGCGCGCACGCACACACGCACACATACGCGCGCACGCACACGCGCATGCATGCACGCACACATAAGCACGCGCGCACGGATGCATGCACGCACGCACGCCCACGCAGCTGCGCACGCGCGCCGCACACGCACACGCACGCACACACACACACACATACACACACACACGCGCGCGCGCGCGCGCTCGCGAATGTGCGAGACTTACTGGCACATAGTATTGATGGCCAACAAGAAACGTGGGTTCAATCTTCGTACGGAACCAAGGTTGGGAAAGTCCGACGTTCCTCCCACTCATCTTAGGGATATGCACTCGATTCCAACAGGCCAACGCCCGTTTCAACCATCGTCCTTTCAGTTTGTCGGGCTGGGTGCTAGTTTTTCGGTAGAAGCAAAGCACCGAGATCCTGAAAACTGCGCGTACACCTATAATTCTAAAAGAAAAATGTACTATTCCGACGAACGAAAGAGAGAACAAAGTACAAGACCAAAGCAAAATTTGTTTCTTTTGGCGGAAAAGTCATTTTTCAGTTTAAGTTTGTTCCCATTTCCGCCTGCAGCCGCCTCACTTTGAAATTATCCGCACACCAAATATGTAACGTTGAGCTTTCCCTCATTCATTTGCAGTTGTTACAGATCTGTCTATTCGAATGGCTTATTAGTAACCCCCACCCCCACCCTCACCCACTCAGCCGTTTTCGATTACAAGATAGTTTCTTCATGGCCACAGCAAAGTGTAACTGTCAAGGCAAGTCATTCTTGATCATATGGCCATTAGCTCAATACGTCAGTTTGCATGCGGGCCAACTGTTCGGCCAAACAACTGACACAGTATGGCTAAACAAATTGGTACACCGTTAATTGCGAGGAATCC
>JADBJO010024180.1:0-17500 GCA_016801955.1 Conus betulinus
TGTTGTGAATTATAAAATCACACATCTTTAATTAACTGGAGCAAAACTGAAAGATGGCAAGAAACTTCCCACTTGGTATAAAAAGTATATATAACTATCAAAGATCATGCATATGCTCACATGCATATATGTATGAAACCCATACTACTTTGTGTTCAGTACACAAGAAAAAAAAGGGGTGGGTGGGTGGAAAAACAGGCTCTTAAGAAGACTTGAAAGAAAATCTGTACAACGTAAAAGGTCAAGAAAAGGCGCACAGAAACACACTCGCCCAAACCAGGTTCACTTTATATACGTATGAACATATCCATTAATAATGAATACATTCGTGTTTGGAGTAAATTGGCTGATGCAGACATTAATAATGAATAGATTTGTTCGTAACTACCCTGGCCGTTGCGCATACGTCATGTGAATTGTTTAAGTCACAGGAACATTGCAAAGACAACACAAAAGGTTTTCTTTTTTCTGGAAAAAAAGAACTTTTTATTTTTTTGCAAACTTGCAGCTGCCTCTCGGAAGTAAATCGCACAGACCTATAAACATATCACTTGCACGTCTTGTCAAGGCTTCCAGTAATTTAAAAAAAAAAATGGTTTTATTTTGGATGAATCTGGAAACATTTTTATGTATGACAATTTCTCCACAGAAAGCCAGTGTCTCTGTCCATGAAAAAAAAGAAAAGATTGTCTTTCAGTGTTGTGTGTGGCAAGTTGTAATACTTGCGGTGGCTGAATTTTCGTTTTTTTTGCTGTTCTCATTGTATACAAAATGTAATGCAAAAAACAAATCGTCAATGCTCTAGATCTTGCCTACTCTTGTTAGCTGAGCTGAAAAGCTGCGTGGAGGAATACCCTGACTCTCTCTTCCCTTTTCAGTGGTGTATGCAGTTTACCACAACTAAACAGCTGAACAAGTTTATGCACAAGCCTGGAAAAAAAAATCATCATGCTCCTTCCCCCCTCCTCTTCTCCTTTTGCCAAAATAAGATCACAAAAGATGTGAGGGGAGTTCCCTCCCATCCTACAACAAAATCGTATTCCAAGAGAGGTAAATGGGGGTTCCCCTCCTCTGCAACGATGAACAGGAAGCCCATGATATGGAAACTGGGGGACGGAGAGTGGGAAGAGAGGAGGTGGGATGTCTCCTCCTCTTCTATGACAAAATGAAAAAACGAGGGTACCAAGGGAGGTAAGTCGTGTTCCTCTCTCCACTGTGACAAAATGGGAGCCATAGAGACCAACGGAAAGTGATTCCCCTCCTCTCCTGAGAAAACTGGATCCTAAGCATGCATGAAACTAAGGAAAGGCAACAACAGTGGAAAGTTTGTGTGGGAGGGGGGTCTGGATGGAGTCGATATTTCTGTGAGCAGATGAGACGGAGCTTTTTATACACCCAAAGACTGTTCAGAGCGTTTCCCACCTGACTTTTCAGTGACAACTCTCCACTTTTTTTTTTTTTTTTTTTTTTTTTTTTTTTTTTCGGCTTTGTTTTCGTTTTCGGCTGATTGAAAAAAATACAGGCTGATTTTCCAATGAAAACCGAGAATTTTCATTCCTGCCAAATGGGTTTCCCTCCTCTCTTTGGACAAAATGAGATCCTAATAAATGTAAGAGGGGAGCGGATTCCATTTTTTTTTTTTTTTTTTTTTTTTTTTTTTTTACATAAAATCAGATACCAGGAGAGGTAGAAACGGTCCCCTACCCACTCCTATGACAACATCAGACGCATTGAGATGTAACTCGTAAGAGAGGTTCCTATTCTCTCCTATGACAAAACTTGATTCCTAGAGTTTGTACTGGGGTTTCCTACACCCTCTCCTGTGAAAGAAATCTTATCCCCAGAGAGAGTTCCTACCTTCTTTAAAATGCATCCTAAGAGATCTACCTCTAGTGGATTCTAATCCCCTCCTATGACGAAACCGGATATCAAGAGATGCCATTTTCCACTCTGCTATGACAGAAGAGATATAAGAGATTTCCCTACCTCCTAAAGCAAAATCAGCGAGAAGTAAGGGGGATTTCCCCTCTCCTATGACGAAAATTGGGTCCCAGGAGAGAGATGCGAGATTTACCTATCTCCTAATGCAAAATCAATGAGAAGTAAGTGGGATTCCCCCTCTCCTATGACAAAATTGGGGTCTCAGGAGAGAGAGGTGAGATTTTCCTATATCCTAATGCAAAATTAGCAAGAAGTAAGTGGGATTTCCCGTCTCCTATGACAAAATTGGGTCCCAGGAGAGATGTGAGATTTTTCCAATCTCCTAATGCAAAATCAAACAATGAGAAGTAGGATTTCCCTTCTGCTATGACAAAATTGGATCCCAAGGGAGGTAAGCAGACAAAACTGGATCCTGAGAAAAGTAAGCGAGGTAGGATCCCCAGAGATGTTGGGGGTTGGGTAGTGGGTGCTTTCTCTCTTCTTTCATCACAAAATCAAAATATCAAGAGATGTAAAAGTATTTCAACTGCTCTATTGACAAAATCTGAGACATAATGCTTCTCTTAGGTCAAAATTGGACTTGATGAATGAAAACAAGCATAATGTATCTTTAAAAAGTGCAAGTACTATATCCGCCAAACAGAAACAAATGAATCACAAGACAAAACATGATGCGTTTTCAACCTCGTAGGTCTTCTTAAGGCAAGATAAACAACAATCGGGACAACGAAAATGAAGAACGAGCAATCACTTATCAAATTTGGCGCAAGCTTCAATGCCAATCTTGCGTTAGTGGAGAGGGTGGGGTGTGGAGGGGGATTTGGGAGGTGGAGGGGAAGGGGTCAGAAGAAAGGAAAAGGGAAAATGTGGTGGAGGGGATGTGAGGCCCTCCTCAGGAATCGTCATCCGAGAGGAACATCCTTGCAGAACCCTTGTAGAACTCGTACTGACGCACAAGAATCTTGGTGATCTCGCCAGTGAGAGTTTTCCACTTGAGGCCATGCTCCTCCACCTGCACTTTGTCGGGATGGTAGTGCACCATGGCCTTCTGGTACAGCTTCTTCAGCTCAGTCCACTCTGGCATTGAGGAAATCTGCTCCACAAAAAAACAACATATTTTCAAATATCCTACCACCTCCCATACACAACAGGCTATGCAGGTGTAAAAAGATGTGCCCAGATACGAACAGGAGTAAGTATAGGTATCCTTGCCTGCTCATAATCATACCCATGGTAGTGACACACACACACACACACACACACACACACACACACACACACACATACATACATACACACACACATATACAGGTAAGCAAACATACCTACTCCCCTCTCACAGTTTCACCAAGCTTTCAATATCAAATACAGATGATGAAGGCACCCATACATTAACAGAAGTCCCCATTGCCAAATCTGCAAGTTTGCACTATGGCATTGCAAACTGAAAACTGCGGTTAAGAAAGATGGAGGGGTGAAGAATTACACAGCCCATTTACCACAGTTGGTGCTCCACTGATCTGTAACATCCAGACAACACATGTATATTCTGTCTAAAATGAACACTGGAAATGTGCTCACTGATCTGTCAAAGAACAGCCAGACAACACATGTATGGTTTGTCTAAAATGAACACTGGAAATGTGTTTGGGGAAACCACTGATAATTTTGTGACATTCAGACAGTGTTCAGGAACCAAACAGTGATTTTAAACCATTTGAATGGAAAGCCAACGAGGCAGAGTCACAACATTTAGTCGAAAAAATTAAGGAACCAAACGGTGACAAAGAACATTCACAACAAAAATTAAGAAACAGACAGCATTTAGAACATGGACAGAAAGCCAAGGAAACAAAAAACCCCGATTTAAGCCTTTTTTGAACAAAAAGTTAACAAACTAAAGAACCGAAAACATTCACACAGAGTTTTGAGGAACCACAAAAAACGATGTAGAACTTTTTCTGAACAGAATGTTAACAAACTAAAGAATTTAGAACATTCAGACAGAGTTAAGGAACCAAACAGTGATTTACTACGTTTAGGCCAGAGAATCCAGGAAGCAAAAGACGCTCGACAGAGCCAGGACACGCTTAAGTTAACTCCAGCCAGCTGCCCTCAAGATACCGTGAGCTGCTGGATCTCTCTCTCTCTCCTCTCTCTCTCTCTCTGCGTACGCAGGCTGATACTCCTGCAGACACTCCCTGCAAAGACATGCAAGGATTCATCCCATCTACCCAACAAAGGGAGTGGAGTTTTTTGTGTGTATGATAATTTTTTTTTATCCTGCCTTTCGAAAAACCATTATGGGCCGTTATAGCCGTTAGTAACTACTATAATGGTAAAATAACAAATAGGGCATCATCCGTGGCCCATAATGAACATGCCTACAAATTTTCAGAGAGATTGGCCAAGTACTTTCTGATATATTCCATAAAGAAGGAAAACCGTTATGGCCGTTAGTCACAGCTATAACGGTAAAATAACACATCGGGCATCATCCTTGACCCATAGTGAACATACCTAAAACATTTTCAGAAAGATCAGCCCAGTAGTTTTTGTCTGGAGCGAGTGAACACATTTTGACCACGGACGGGACACACACAGACAGACAGCATTTCTTCGTTCCCATAACAACTGGGAGTAGGTGTACAAAAACAAAAAGTGGTATCATATTAACCTCCAGCATTGTACAGAATATATTTTTTTTTTTTCATGAAGTTGTTCTCTGACGGAAAGACTCTGAACTAGAAGTAGACAGTTTAAATTAGATGATTTTGTTGTTGTTGTCTGTTTTTTTTTTTTTTTTTTTTCAAAAAAATATATATGACTAGCCATTATATTCGTTGAATATGCTGTAATCTCTTGTTCACAGAACGCAGTGTGTGACGCTTGATATTGATTGAAAGGCTGTAAACTTAAGCTTGCAGGGGCCCCCGTAAACGCACAAGGTGCACAAAAGACTGTAGACGTCGATCGACCTATTAATATGAAAAGAAAGAGAAAGTTACTCGACCATCAACAAGTCTGCCGCACCCGTAACCACAGTTGGTGAAAATTTTGCTGGATGAGCGTGCAAATGATTTAAGGGGTTTTCACAGTTTGTACAACATCGGAAGAGATGCCGTTTGTTTCTTGATACAGTCTAAAACAGATAGCTTCGCACACGCTTCGTGTCAAGATTCTGAATAATGTTTTTTTTGTTTTGTTTGTTTTTTTTTTTTCTGTCCCAACTTCTGCGCCAGCTCAGAGGCAGTGTACCCACGCCGCTCATTCCGACATCCCGTCCACAGCCACAGCCCGGCTGGTCCCGCCGCAGCCACGGCACCGGCAATCCACAGGGAGCAGTCAATGTCAAGTCGTCAAGAGGCAACCCACCGGAGGAGACACTGCACTGCTGCCGAGTCACTTCGGTGGTGTTCAGTGGTGCCTGTTCTGATCTAACATACGCAGGACACCACCTACTAAGCCCCCTACTGACGACAATAATTGCTTAGTCGCGGAGCCGGCGTGAGTGAGCTCTCCCTCCGGAGGGCGCCACCATGTCCGTCCAACGACAGCCCCCATGGACTCGCCGATACCGGTGACCCCGACGGAACCAAACCAAGGCCACAGACATGAGAGAGGACATCGAAATTGAGGTCACCATGAGAGCAGGGCATGAAGGGCCACAGAATTTGAGACTTTTTTTTTTTTTATGCTGATCAATGAGAATGAGGATGATTAAGATGATGCTACGGATTTCCATTTCGGTCTGAGACTACATGACAGGGCTGTACTCTACGCTTCCTTTCATAATATATCCTGGCGTCAACCAGGCCCGAGAGATACAGGCACCTGCAGTGTTGGTCAGGAAATTTGAGCAACACTCTCAGAAACACATCCATTAAGTGGATGAAACTCGACTGTGTGGTCCCAGTCTTCCCAACTGAGTCCGCAGCAAACTCAACTCTGGGTAGGAGCCGGTCGGGGCAGAAAAACCCACATGACTCTGATGGGATTCGAACCCACGACCTCCCAGCTGGGAGTCCGCGACGCTAACCACTTCGCCACGGCGGCTGGTTGATTCTGAATAATGTTGCTTTGAGAAATATAAACACAAATAAAGTTATGTTTCATCATGTCTTGCTTTCTTCACGTCCAGCCGAACTATGCAGCTACAGCGATTGTGGACACATTCAGTTCGTGATTTCTCTCTCTCTCTCTCTCTCTCTCTCTCTCTCTCTCTCTCTCTCACTCACACACACACACACACACACACACACACACACACACACACACACACAAGTTCATCAGGAAGACGTATCTTAAAAATGTTTCATACATAAGCGAGTCAAACAACATTAAAAGTGTATTGATTGAAAATTATTTTAAAGAAGAAGAAGGAAGACAAATCTTTCCCCCTGTGTGTTTTTTTCACAATACAACTTTCAGGAGTAGTGAATAAAATTAAGACTCATTAACAACAGAAAATGGGAAGTCTGATGACCCTTTATAATTCTTTTCTGACGATCAGCTGACTGCTTGAAAAAGAACATGCTATCGAGAACCCATGATCATATGAGCGCGCGTGCGCATGTGTGTGTGAGCGAGCGCGCGCGCGCGCGCATATGTGTGTGTGTGTGTGTTATTGAGCGTTTGTTTTGCATGCATGTATCCCAAACAGAGAATTGTTCATGTCCTAGTCACCATGGCACTGTAAGTATGACCGTATTGTGCATGATTTCATTGTGTCCACCAGTGGTTTGTAGAAGTAACTACATGTACTTATTGTTATCATTAAATGGCGTATTTGAATGAGAGAGGGAGAGAAAGTGTGCATATGTGTCTGCGCACTCGCGCATGCGTGCACGTGTGTGTGTGTGTGTGTGTGTGTGTGTGTGTGTGTGTGCGCGCGCGCATGTGTGTGTAACATTTTCATACTGTGTATGTGTGTGTGTGCGCGCGCTTTTGATTTCCGTTGCTGTTACGAGAAAAAGTTCCGTCGTGGTTGCTGGTGTTCATTCATTTATATGTTTTATCTTTACTGTCTCATATTTTTTGCCACTTTAGTGATATTGCACCCGGCTGCATGACAGGGCTGTACAAGAGTTTTCAAATGACTAGTGTGGATGGAACTTGGATTGAAACGCGCCTTAACTCGTTCACCCATGCGCCTGACCAATGCTACGGTGTTGGTTAGGTAAGCCACAAATCATCGCTAATATAAACCGGTATTAGTTTCCAAACTTTGCAAGTTACATTCATTTTTTTGCAAAATTTGCCACAGCTGAAAACAAAAACTTTGTTTAAAACAGATTGAAATGTTGAAGTGGGATTAAACTTGTCTACCATTCACCTTCGAACACAGAGCAATGTGTGAATTAAAATAACGCTCGCATGTGTCAAGGCATGGTAAATCCAGTCATGACTAACATGATACGGAATTTGAATGCATTGCTAAACAATTTCTCTCTCTTTCTCTCATTTCAGTGTTTTTTTGGTGTGTGTGTGTGTGTGTTTTTTTTTTTTTCCCGTGGAGTGTTTATTTCCCCGGCAAGGTGTAATATTATGTGGAGGAGGGATTTTTTTTTTTTTTTTTTTTTTTTTTTTTAATTGGAAAACAACCACAACGTCACCCCCCCCCCCCCCCCCCCCCCCCCCCCCCCCCCCAACCGCCCTAACCGTTTTTTTTTTCTTTCTTTCTTTTCTTTTGTTTTGGTATGTCAGAATTTCCATGTTGAATTGTTACGCTAGCGGACTATTTACATTGGGAATGGCAAAATTTTGCGAAACAAACAAACAAAAACTCGTCAATTTACCTCACATCCACCCTCTCCCCTCACAAAAAAAGGAAAAGAAAAAAACATTTTTGTTATTCCACGTCAGCGTTACTTGGGATCGAATAGGTGACGTCTGTTTTTATTTAGATCAAAATTATTGGGAATCATCTTATGCCCCTTTGACATTACCTCTTTGGCGGAAGAATATACACTTTGCTTGATCTACTTCCGTCAGTATTGTCACACGCGCTTGGTTTGAACCAAGAAGGTTAGATCTTTTTGCCAAATTTATGTTTTTTATGTCCATCCTTTGTCAGTATTGTAATAGTGCTTATATATTTTGATCGTTTCTTAGAAGAAGAAGAATTTTGAGTGTAAAAACATATGGTCAAAACTGCCGATGTGTGAAACGGTTGTGGTTGAGACCGGTCTGGCTTTGGACTTCGAGATCATTCCATTGGGTTTGTGACTGTCTTTTCAAAGATCCCTCTTCAAACAGGCGGTCAGCATCAGCACACAAGTCAACAGAACTTGCTTGGATTGCGGTTTGTATTTAATTTTAAAAGAGAGTGGGACAAGCAGAAAATGAAAAAAATAACTAATTCAAGCCTAGACTTTGAATAGTGAAGCAACATTATTTAATCAATCAGTTGTTTGACTTTTTAAAGTTTTTATTTTTACGCTAGTGTTACCAGTAGAATAAATAAGATCTCCACATGGTGGTCAACATTTATAAATGGGGTCAGACTGCATGTGAACTATTAGCTGTAATCAAACCAATGAAATAACTCAACAACTTTCATTGTGGTCAAGCAGATTTTAAAACTAAGTTACTGTGATTGAAGGGCATTGGTCAATTTTTTTTTCTGAAGAGCATTTGCTTGTGGGATTGATGGTCATGAATTTGAGTAACACAGGGGGCTGGAGATTTGTAAAGCGCTTACAGCTTGATCTCTGGCTGAGGGTAGGTGCTATATAAGTATTCATAATAATAAAATATAATAATTTGCTACTCCACTATCACATGCTGAATCTCCCTTTAAAACAAACAAATATAAACTGTAATCCAGTCGTAATGTTTTACCACACAAGTTTGAGTAAAAGCCTTTTAGTTTTATATGGTGGCCAGAATAGCTCAGTGGTTTTTGACTCCATTTCCCTTACAGTCCTTAGAATGAGACTATAAATGAGGTTCCTTGCATGAACGCATGCATAACATCTCACACACATGTAAAATCCCATCACCAACTTTCGGAAGAGAAGGCCAGTTTGGCTGTTGGTATGGATGATACTTTACACTTAGCATGCAACCTGCATGAGAAATAGAAAGGAAGTAAGGAAATTGAGTGAGCAATATTGATTGGATGACATGGGAAACGACTGAATGAAGCGCCAGCTGGCAGCTCTTCAGGCGGTACTACCCAGGTAGACAGCCCCGTTGTGTAAACGAGTGGGGATTGTAAAGTGCTTACAGCTTGGTCTCTGGCTGAGCATGGTCGCTATATAAATATTCATGATAGTAATGACATGGAATGGAATCAAACGCCTTTCTTCAGAGTAAAATATATCAGTATCTGTATCTCCATCAAGTGTACAAAGCTTCAAATGTTTGAGAAACTCACAATCTTTTCTCATTGAATCCATGTTGGCTAATGGAGTACTGTGCAAGTGAAATATGAAACTGAACATAACTGAAAGTCTACAAACAAAAGTGTGCTTGTCGAAATTCACCGATCAGCAGTAATAAGTCAGATTTCTTACTACCTTTTTAAATGACGCAGTTGCTTGCGCTGACATCAGTCTTGAGGTAACCCGCCAGTTTCTGAAGATGCTTTAAACAATGCACAGAGAGGAGTTGACTGTTCCACTCACCTTTCAACTCACTGGGTGGAATTTGGTCAGGGCCTTGCACCCAACTGTGTCTGTCACTGACTTGCACATACACGTGCATTTGCACTCGCATCCATGCGCATATGCACATGCTTACATATGCACTTGTGCACACACTTAGACACATGCACATATTGCATGTCCATGATTGCACAAGAAAAAAGATAAAACGTGCGCAACTCTTTTGGTGTTTCAACCGGCTGTGGTTTTTGCAGGTTATAGTAGAACGATGGAACCGCAACATTCGGACCTGTATTCAGAGGAGCTGTACAGTGCAATCAGTGAAAATGATGTCGTCACCCTGAAACAGTTGCTGGCGAAGGGAGCCAACCCCCCAACACATGCTATGGGGATCAGTACAACATGGTCATCAAGTCTGTCCCTCCTCCACATTGCCTGTGGCAAAGGATATACAGAATGCGTCAGTAAATTTTGTTTGGAGGCATGAGGGGTTGTGTCCTTTGCTTTTTGGGGAGGAAAAAGAAAGAAAGGAAAACAACCATTAGCACTGCTCTTTTCTAGGTGATTTGGTTTTTGAGTTGTGAAGAAAGGGAAGTTCAATCTTGAAGCTCTAATTTTCTGTAGATGTAAATTATGGCTTTTCTAGTTTTGGTCAGAAGGCAGGCTTTTATAATTTAAGTATCTTTCAAAATGCAGTTTTCCATCAACATGAGGTGGATATTTATCCCCTGCTCCCTCACTTCTCCCTCCCCTGTCTTCCCTCTCCATCACTATGTTCACACAATTTCTATTTTCAGCGGTTATGTCTGTGTAAACTTTGTCAATATTTCCATTTTTGACAGTTGTGTCCAATGAAAAGGAAAAAAGAAGAGTAAGTTTTCTTGGGTGCATGTCTATACATAGTGGTGCACATACAGGCCATTGTTCATTGGCATGCATGGACACTTTTTCTCTCTCTCTCTCTGTCTTTCTCTCTCTCTTTCTCTCTCACATACACGCACACACACAGTGGCACACACACAAAGTGGCATGCATGCTCACACACACACACACACACACACACACACACTCTCTCTCTCTCTCTCTCTCTCTCTCTCTCCTGAAGACTATACATTTGTAAAAGCATGAACTAATTCACATACATCTACACTCAGGCATGCCCATGCGTGTGCGTGGCACACACACACACACACACACACACACACACACACACACACACCATACACAGGAACACACTTGATCACATGTACATACACTTTTGGTTCACATAGTCCAGTAATTTGTCAGTGAAAGAGTGACAGCACAGTCAGCTTTTGATACAGGCAGATCACACTTCCCCCCTCTCCTTTTCTCTTCTACCTCAGCAGTCTCTTCCTTCCTCCTCCCTCCTCCCATCCTCCCTTTTTTTATTTGTAAATGTACATAGACGTGAACTGTATATATTTTGGAATGTGTGTGTGTGTGTGTGTGCTTGTGACTGTGTGTGTGTGTGTGTGTGTGTAAACAGTTTTTTGTTTTTTTTTTTACTGTGTGTGTGCATGTGTGGGGAGGGAGGTGGAGAAAGGAAAGGATAGAGACGGATAGCGCATAGAGATTTAATGATTTTAATTCAGTCCGGGAATATGTGAATGTTGAAAACTTGGGAGTTTACATCTTTTCTGCTCTTGTGTATTTTTGAAAAAATAATAAAGTTCATAAAAACCTTTTGGTGGTAGTTGAATCTGTTGGAGAGGAAACTGACATTTCTGTGTGTGCTCAATACACCTGAACAGTGATCAGTGACTTTATTTTGGTCCAACTTATAATTAAACGAGATGTTCTCACCCAATTCTCACATGGGCTTTCCTGTCGACACTGTCCTCTTCTCTTCACTTTGACAATGGGCCTATGGCTTGAAATGTCAGTTTTCCTCTCCAAGGGATTTAATTGCCACCAAAAGGTTTTTATAAACTTTATGATTTTTTTCATTTTACCATGAATCCTGCAGTCAACTTTTGTTTCTTCCCTTATGTATTTTTATGTATAGTGACTCGCTCAGACCTTCATTGCTCATGTGCAGAGCAGGCTGTTGTTGAGTATGTCTGCAGACTTCTTTTTGCGTCACTGGTATTACTTTTATTAACCATCTTGTTTACTCAAGGCACGGCACATAGGAAGAAATTTTGGGGGACAAATTCTTTTTTGTTGTTGCTTTATCTACTTGCCCCCTGGACAGTGCCCTTGGATTTTTTAGCCCAAATTGATTTTTTCACAGAGTGACCTTTCCCCTATAAAATTAAATACGACAGTGAATGCAGGGTTTGTGTTCGTGTTCACAAGCAGTGGAGATTTATTTTAAGGTGATCACTTGGAGTGTTCAGTGTGTTTGAACCATCGAATGAACAAGTGGCATCAAAGACAGGGTTTTAAAATATGATCGTAGGAAGTTAAATATTTTCATGTCCACTGATCCACTGTGTTACTAATTGGTTTTGGAAATCCAATTAGCTGACATTGATTTTTTTGTTGTTGTTGTTGTTGCTAACCCAAGCAAATGGGCCGTTGGTGAGGAAAATCAAGGGAGAAGAAGACTGAGTTAAGTGAGTTGAATCCCTGCAGTTTTTTGCTTGATTTCTGATCACCAGTGATGATATGTTTTTTTTATGATAGTTGTTATGTATAAAAGTGTATCTTTTGTGTTAAAGCAGTGATTAACTGCAACAAACCGAAACAAACACGTTTACCATGAAAAAAAAAATTATTTGATAAATTTTTGGTATTGTTGCATAAGTGGTAGCATATTATATGGACTAATCTGCGCATAGTCATATCTCACTTAAAGTGTTGCTCGGAAGGCGTGAAAAACTCAGAAACTGTTGCAAGTTAAAAGACAAATCTCTGTACAAAGCAACCCAGCAAGTCGCTGTCAAAAGTTGTACTGTTGACCTGTTGTGTGTCTTGCACAGGGCTCTTCTTGAAGCGGGCGCCATGCCAGACATCCCCGACAAGTGGGGAGAGACTCCGCTGCACTATTGCCTGCGTGCGGAGTTTTATGATACTGCCACTGCCTTGCTGCAGCACGCAGGCGACAAGGCAGCCACCATTGTCAACAAGAAGACGGGTCATCAGCTCTCCGCAGTTCGTTGTTCATGGTGGCGGTTGGGTGCTCTCTGGAGGGCATAAAAATGCTGCTCCATTTTGGTGCAAATCCGAATGATGTGGACATCAGTGGAATGACCCCGCTGTTGGCATTGCTGGTGGCAAAGCGTAAGTTTCTGGTCTTTTATTTTGATTTTGTAAATTTTTCTTTTTGCCCTTCTTCCCCAAAGCATGTTTTTCTAGTTGGCTGGAAAGTAATTGATGTTTACCTCTAGTCGGTTGGAAAGTAACTGAGATTTACCTCTAGTTGGCTGGAAAGTAATTGATCTTTACCTCTCATTTGCATGATGAAGGGGCAGGCACAGGTCACATGTCAGACAAAACGAGATATGGCAAGAGATTCGACTTGAAGACTCTTGCAAAAACATAGATTTCTAGCCACATTATTTGCTGCTGAAGGCTGTCGGTAAACAATATTTTTCTCACTCTGTATAAATTGTATCATCTTTCTATGGAAATTCCTCTTTTGCTATGGAGCCACATTCTCAAAGTATTGTGCTTCTTAGTTTTTGAACCACACTCGCAATCTGTTGCTTGAACTACTCGTTGAACTTGTTTGTGTTTCAGGACAGTTATTTGCTGGTTGGACTGTTTAAGAACAGCAGTGTAAACATGATCTACTCATTTGTACATGTTAGAACAGAATTCACAAAGTAACCAGGAGTTGGGCAGCTGTCACTGGACAGTTAAGAAAATTACTCTTGAAACTGAAGTCGTATATGCGTCGGACAGATTTAGAACTATATTCTCCAAGCACTGTCAGCTGATTGGGTAGTTTCATGTCTCTCTTTGACTGTTGGCAGACAAGGAGAAACAGTTGGTACCGGCGATGAAAGCTCTGGTGGGTGCAGGAGCTGATGTCAATGCGAGGGATTTGCAAGGAGTGACAGCTCTTCACGTGAGTGTGTGTGTATGTGTGTGTGTGAGAGAGAGAGAGAATGTGTGTGTGTGTGTGAGAGAGAGAGAGAGAGAGAGAAAGAATATGTGTGAGAGAGAGAGGGAATGTGGGTGTGAACCACATGTGGAAACGTGCACACATTCTTTGTTTGCACACTGCACATCCTACATGTCTGAATTGCCTGCTGCCTGTATTTCAGGCTCGCAGCTTACGTTCTCTTTTAAGTGATGCGGTTTAGCTGGGTCCATTATGTTTAGAGTTACTCTTACTCCCTCCTAATGAACAGCACCTGTAACTTTGGTCGTAAGATATATCATCCCTTTCGTGAGGGTGCGTATATTCTTTCTAGGCTGCGAAGTGACTGCTTGAAGAAGTGGAGATTGGGAGCAGAAGGAGGAGGATGGGGGTTAGATAGTACCCTAAATTGCTATGATGAATAGCACTTGCACAAAGAAGAGAGAGAGAGAGAGAAAAAGAGCTGTTTGGAGGAGCAGGGGATTGGGTATATAAACCACAGGTTGTAAAAAGTTCACTAACGACATGCTTATTGAAGGATTTGTGGGGGAGGATTTGTTTTGCCTTTGATACTTATTAGTGTTGAATATTCTTTTGAAGATGCTGTCAGCTTTTTAGGGGGGTAAGATTTTGGAATTAGGTTGGGCAAGGTGTGTGTTCTGATCCTCTTGCCACAACCTCCAGCCCCACCTCCTGTCCCTCGTACTCCCCCTTCTCATTCATAGTGGCCAGTTATTTGTATAGAACAGGCATGCCTACCATCCCTGACCATCCAGGATTTGTCCTGGAAAGTTGATTTTAGAAGGCACTGTCCTGAAAATCCCGGATTTGCAACACATGTCCCGGGAAAAAAAAACCGGGCGTCCGGGGGAAAAAATGAGGAGTTAAAAAGCTGTTCTTATCGTGTTGCACAAAACTGAGCCAAGCATATCGTCTGCTAGAGTGCGTAGACGTAATGTGCGTGCGCGCGAAAAGCAAACAAAAAAAAAAAACTTGCTTTCACTTTCAAGTCAGAACATGCCGTCGAAGAGGAGACATGATTTCGACACAGACTCGGATTCTGACTCTTCAGATGGGTCAGAAAGGAGTGAAAAGAAAAAGAAAATGACCGTGAAGCGAAGTTGTGTCTTCAAAAAAGAATTCTCAGAAAAGTGGTCTTGTCTACAAGGGAGGAACGGAGTTTCATCTATCTTGACACAGTTTTGTCTCTGATTTTACGGATTTGTCCCTGATTTCTGTCTGTATTGTCCCTGAAAGCAAATTTTGGGGTATGCATGTCTGATAGAGTAAATGCTTTGTAACACACCACCAACTGAACTTTGCTGGCATTATGACGAGGTAAGTGAAAGGGCCCACGACGACGACCATAGAACTCCATCACAGTATCACCAGCTGGATTGTGAATCATGAGATTGTGATCCTTCTCTTTTCACAGCTGGCTGCACGTCGCCTGGACAACTCTGCCGTGGAATACTTGCTGTCTGCCGGGGCAGAGATCAACGCGGCACACTGCCAGGACGGCACTGCCCTGACCGAGGCCATCAGAGTGGCCACCGAAGGGGAAGTGACAAGGCTGTCACGCATGGAGATGCTTGAAAGAAACGGTGGAAGGTTTCCACAGCCAGCCGCACTTCCCCTGGACAACATAGCCATCAAAGACTTGGTGTCAGCTAGGGCAGAGATGGACATGTCTGACGTCAGCTGGTCACTGCCCTGATCATCCAAGTCTTCGGTACGACCAACTCAGATGTAAGTGATGCCCTCGTGGACATTTTGCATATTGAAAGGAAAGACAATAGAGGGCAAAGTAAAGCAATTTGACTTATCATTTTCTGAGATGATAAAGGAGATTCATATCAGTCATATCATATCAAGAGGGGAGGATTGACAGAATTTTCAAAGAGAGAAGAAAACTGGAAAATACTACTATAAATGAAGAGTTGAAAAAGTATTGATACAACACAGGTTCTGTTTCATGTTCATAGGCAATGTGAAATTCTGAATTGGACTCGGGTGACAGATTCTCCAAATTTTACTAGAATTTCATTGTCACACACACACACACACACACACATACACACACACACACACACACAAAATTGAGTCGGTGCACAAATGATTTTTATCCACCAGTATTCTGAGCAATATATTGAAAAAAAAAAAGAAAAGAAAGAAAGAAAATGAAAGATTGATGAAGAGTAGATAAATTGTCAATCAAAATACCTGAAAACAAGACAAGAATTAAAAAAAAAAAAAAAAAAAAAGTGCAACACTTGAAGGTAACTCACTCTCTCTCTTTCTCAAACACACACTACATATACAACTAGAGGAGAATGAGCTTGTTTTGTCTGTATTATCCATTTATTGCCATACATAGTGAACAATTCCATACTCTTGTACCAGTTTTTTCTTTATATAGGTGTCTGTGGCACACAACAGAAACAAAACGGAACAAAGATTTTAGATTCAGGCGCCATTATTTGCTTATCGCAAGTTGAATTTCCTGCTACAGGGGAGTATAATTCATTATTAATTGCATTGCACAATAGCCCTCCAGTGGGGCCTTGCCCCAGAACCCCTCGGAGGGCCAGCCATACCAGCCCCTGGACCTGAACCCATTTTCTTTTGTTTTTAGCCTTCAGTAATTCTAAACTCGATTCAAATGTAAAATTGCATGTTTTTTTTTTTAGTGTGTGTGTGTGTGTGTTTTTCTTTTTTCTTTCTTTTTTTTTTTTTTTGATAACTCTAACCAAGCTGTGCACAGCTTTCATTCCCAGCTTCGGTTTCATAGGATTTGTTTCTGTGGTTGAATTCTTTGCTGTGTGGGTGTGGTGAATTTAGATGTTTGCGCTCCAGGAAGCATGAGTTTTCTGCCTATGTTTTGCTTACTTTTCCTTGTGTTGTACATTAGCCTTTTCAGTGCATATTTGGGGCTTGATTAAATTCTTCCCTTGAATGAAAATTGAATTGATGGGGTTTAGGAAAAAGAGAAAAAGGGTATGTTTGTGTCTGGGCAGTATGAGCTTCTGTCCTTGTTTGGCTTTGTTTTCATGGTGTCGGCTTGTACAGTTATAGCCTTTTCAGTAAATGTTTTGAGATTGATATTCCTTATGAATTGTAGTGTGCTAGATTCCTTTAAATTTGTCTCCAGAATGCCTTAGATCGCTCGGATTTTAGTTTTCGATTTTCAAATTTTTTTCGGGGGAAACATGCCCACACACCCTCCTAGAAATTTTCCCCCCCCCCCCCCCCCCCCCCCTTTTTTTTTTTTTTTTTTTTGCCTTAGCAATTGCAGGCTCTGTAGGTAATGAGAGGAAGTCTTTGTGTTCATGTTATTCAGCGGTCAAAGGTTGCGGCAATGGACGTCATCGAGACTTTGATAGCGGCAGGCTCCGACCTCAACAGTCCCGTCAAAGGGTCGAATGTGCTGCATCAGTGCCTCAGAAAGGGCAGGTGGACAGAGATCCTGCTCAACTTCTTCATAAGCCGGGGAGCTGATCCTAATCTTATTGGTGAGAGTTGTCCTTCCTTGATCAAGTGTCCCATGCACTTTGTTGTCATTCTCTCCGACACATTCCTTGTACTTCTGCTTGCTCGTACATGTTATGTGGTGGCTTGTGTCGTCGGTGTTGTGGTTAAGAGTATTTTGTCCTTTTAACAACAATGACAAATGAAATGCTGAACTGGTAAGAAGTGAAGTAAAAAGCACTGCAAGCCAAGAATTTTCTCCGTCATAAACACAGTGACTCAGCAGTATTTTACACAGGGGTTCGTATGCTCCTTGAAACTCCTTGAATTCTGACAGGGAATTTCAAGACCTTGAAAACCTTTGAAAATCAATAAAATGTGGTTCTGTTGACCAAACCTCCTTGAAAACCTTTGAAAATCAAGCCATCAG